>CAUYQV010030110.1:0-12753 GCA_963574575.1 Galagoides demidoff | reverse complement strand
TGGTCCCAGCTACTTGGGAGGCGGAGGCAGGAGACTCGCTTGAGCCCAGGAGTTGGAGGTTGCTATGAGCTGTGATGCCATGGCACTCTACCCAGGGGGATAGCTTGAGGCTCTGTCTCAAAAAAAAAAAAAAAAAATCTTGGCAGTGAATGTAGGGTGTTTGTAATGTTACTCTTTAGAGTTTGGTGGGTACTGAATGTTTTCCTTAAAGTATAACAATGATATAACTGCATCCTTAAAATGGCTGGATTGAAATGGGTGTGTTACACTGGGAGCATTAAACAGGGTGTGTTACATTGGGAGCATTCAATGTGCTTGCTTTTATGGATTGTGAACTGTCTCCTTCATCAGCAGACCTGACGTGATTGTGGCCAGACAGTTCATTCCCACACATGGGTAGACTAATACAACCCTTTTGGAGAGAATCTATGGAAATATACATGGAAAGCCATAAAATATTCATTTCCTTGGCCTTTGTTCTGCTCCTGGGAATTTATGCAAAGGCAATGATAATTCAAATGGAAAAGGAGTGAAAATATATAGATAAACAATTCATGATAAATTTCTTATAATGATGAAAATCTGAGAACAGTTTAACATCACAATGGAAAGTGCTTGCCACTGCTCCCGCCTTGGGCACATCACCTCATCTTTGGATGGCTGTGGTAGCCAGGGTGGTGGGGAACCTGTGGCCTCTGATTTCAAGATTTTTTTTTTTTGAGACAGTCTCATTTTGATGTCCTCAGTAGAGTGCTGGGGCCTCATAGCTCCCAGCAACTTCAAAGTCTTAGGCTCAAGTGATTCTTTTAACTCAGCCTCCCAAATAGCTGGGATTACAGATGCCCACTACAATTCTTTTTTTTTTTTTTTTTTTTTTTGGAGTTTTTGGCCAGGGGCTGGTGGCTATGCCCGCCACCTCCAGCATATGGGGCCGGTGCTCTACTCCTTTGAGCCAGAAGCCCCACCCATGCCCGGCTATTTTTTGAGACAAGGTCTCACATTTGCTCAGGCTGGTCTTGAACTCCTGCCTCTGCCTCCCAGAGTGCTAGGATTACAGGAGTGAGCCACCGCACCTGACTTTAAGATTGTTCTTCTTTAAGCACCATAAGAGGCAAGAAAAGCTTCATCTTTCTCTGCTGAACCCATTTAAATAAAAGGATTTGTACTGTAAAATTTGGATTCAGTCAAAAGGCTGCACTTAAGGACCTAGAAGACCACATGTGGCTGTAAGGCTGCAGGTTCCCCACCCCAGCACAGTCCCCTCTTCTCTTCAAAGAGAGAAGTGGTGCTACCACCTTGGCCTAAAACCACTATTTCCTGGGACCTGGGTTATAGCAAGAACTCCCTGGTTGGTCTCTCCTCTCCCACCTACCTTCCCCTTAGCACAACAGTGAAAGTGCTGCTTTTCAAATCACAAATCGCATCATGTCACTCCTCTGCTCAGAACCCTCCAGTGGCTTCCCATCTGACTCAAGAGTAAACCCATATGACTCAGAGCGAAGTTAGCATAAACCGTTAGGGGGGGGGCAGACAAAGAGTTCACCTCCTTCCCAGTCTCCCTGGAGCTGTGTTGGCTGTTTGCTGTGCTCAGAATCCTCTTCCTCCATGAGCCTGCATCTATCTCTTCCTCACTGCCTGTAAGCAGTAAGTCAAATCCCTCTCCTCAGGGAAATCTTCAATGACCACCCTATTTTAGATCGCACCACTCCAAACAAGTTTATACTCCATCCCTGTTTTCTTTCTTTTTTCTCTTAGCATTTATCATATTGCAATATGCTAAACAGCTTACATAAAAATTTTCCAATGTCTACTTCCCCTGCCCTAAATACACATGCACTAGAATATAAATTCCATGAAGAAAGCGATTTTTATTTGTTTTGTTCACAGCTGTTTCTCCAGCACATAGGACAGTATCTGGCACACAAGTGACAGAAACAGCCTAGGCAGCCAGTATCAAGGAAGCAACTTTTTAAATATCCATTCTTTTTTCCCACACTCAATAAATATGTGTTAAATGAAAGAATAGCAGTTATGTACATCAGATTATGTCAAGATGATGGAAAATTAAGCAATCAGAAAACCTGTACTTGTATTGTGCATCAGTGTGGAAAAAAACATGACAAAATCAGAAACCATACCTATGCTGTGATAAAAGCTACATTGGTGTGGTTTTAGGAACCTTTTCCCCCCGATTCTTCTGCTTTCCCTTTCCTTAAATGTTGGGGTTCCCAAGCTTGACCTTGGTCCTCTTGCCATTTTGATCTATCCTAGGAGAGGTTAAGGACTGAAAATGAGAGATCATTCAAAGACATTAAGGAAAGGAATCAGAGTCCAGGTTATAAGTGGGCAACGTGGCCTTTATTCTACTTGGGTGCTAGCAAGCTGAGTCAGAGAAAGGAGTCAGCACAGGGGTTAAGGTGGATGGAAATATAAAAGTTCAGAGGGGTAGGGATTGGTGCACTCGTTCCTTCTTGGACTGGACCTTCTATTTGGGCAGGTCCCTACGTTTGGCCCTATCACCCTATGGCTTCAAATACCACCTAGTTTATTTGGCATGTTCTCCAAACAAACATTGTTGGGACCTGGACTCTACCTGGAGCTTCTCATCCACACTTATCAGGTGCTTTGTATACATTGCTATTCGTAGTTAGAATACCGTCTGGGAATAGTTGTATGTCCATTAGTCTCCTCCAATGAAATGGATAACTCTTACCGCAAAAGATGGCTAGAACATATTAATAAGAACTCAATAAATATTTAAGTAATAAAATACAATGGATCAATGTTTGTGCCAAGTACCAGTGAGGACTTTATGTATAATCTCAGCAGCCCTAAGAGGTAAGCATATTTCCATTACATAGATTAAATAAACAGGAAAATTATACTTTTATGAACAGGGTTGTTTAATGTTGTAGTTAAGCTGTTTGTGTATCACCAAAACTGTAATTTAAAAGTTGAGTGGGCAAACACATCAACAGAAAATTGTAGGGCCAGGTCTGGGAGAAAAGGAGGGAACTCCAAGGTACCGACAAATCCAGCCATACTCCGCCAAAAGCGAGGAGTTAGCCACCCCAGCGCCGTAGGCTAGCAGCGGGTGGCGTTATCTGCGGAAATGACTCCTATTGGGGAAACCAACCGCCTCCACTCGCTTACCACCTGCGGAGGTGTGGCTTGAGGTGACGCCCGCTGTGGGCCGATTGCCCCGTGGGCTAACAGCGATTGGCTGCCGCAGGGATGGGGCGGGCTCTGCCGAAGGACCCGCCTCTCCGATATGCGGCGCCTGCGCATGAGCCTACGGGAGAGGGAAGGAGCGAGTCTGTGCGGAGGGACGCGTAGATTAGCAGCGCCGTGGCTCCAGAGGCGGAGCCGGAAGCGCCACGGTTTGACCCCGGAGCCCCTCTGTTTTCAAGGGGGCTGCTGTCTTCTTCACGGCCAGCTCCGCCTGCTCCCCTTCTTCGCCCGTACCCGGAGGCTGAAGCCCCGGGTTGGGCGGGGCGGCGCAGCCCAAGCTCTCAGACCCGGAAGAAGCGCCGTCTCCCGCCTCCACCATGGAGCCCACCGTGCTGTCCCTCACCGAGGAGGACCTGACCGAAGTGAAGAAGGATGTGAGTAGCGCGACCTTGCTCAGGCGCCGCGCGGGGGCCGGGCGGGGGCGGGCCGCAGCCCCACCGGGTAGGAAAGCGGAAACCCGGAGTCGGTGTCCGAGGAGCGGAAGGTCCGGGCACGCGAGGTCCGCGGAACGCCCTGCACCTGAGGAACTGTGGTGGAAGTGATTCTCCCGTGGCCTTTAATCTGTGTTTTAAATCTGTAAACGCAGGGCTTGGGTTTTTGAGACTTTGTGCAGCGCTTCGTTTCTTCACAGTTAGCTTCTAGCCCATCCCTCCCTCACCCATTCCGTCGGGATTTGCCCCTGAGCTCTTAGGGCTGCTTTGTTAGGGATCTGGCAGCTCAGATCCTTCCTTAATACTGCCTGCCTAGGCTGTTTCAGTCCAGAACAAAAGGATCACAAGCAGTGGAGCAAAAACCTGAAACTCTTTTGCAAAGGGGGCTGGGGAAAGCTCAACAGCTGAAAGCACAACCTGGAATTCCCCTAGTAAGCAAACGCCCACATATTTAAATGGGGCGGCGGGGGATGAATGCATGTAGCTGAGAATTAATTTATAGGTAAACGTTAAAAAAATAGGCAGCAGCTAAATTATGCTCTTTTGCTTGAATGGTGCAGAACTGCACAGGCCTTAATAGTAATTTGTAAAGAATGACTTTACTGAGGTACGACATTTCTTTTTTCTTTCCTTTTAGTTGTTTTGCCAGATGAGACCTGTATGAATACCACTAAAATACTTCATGTTAATTCAAATTAAAAACAGGAACTCAACATAAAGTGTATTCTTACTTAACACACAATACTCTTACTAAATCATTTTTGTGAACTGGGCAGGACACAGAATATCCATTCTTTTTTCCTTTTATTTTTTTGAGACAAGGTCTCACTGTGTCCCCCACGGTAGAGTGCTGTACCATCACAGCTCACAGCAAGCTCAAACTCTTGGGCTTAAGCTATTCTCTGGCCTCAGCCTCCCAAGTAGCTGGGACAACAGGCACCCACCACAATGTGGAGCTATTTTTTTGTTGTTTATTTTAGCTATTGTTTAGTTGTTTAGCCAGCTGGGTGGGTTCAAACCCACCAGCCTCTGTATGTGGCCAGCACCCTACCCACTGAGCTACAGGATGCGCCCTAAATATCCATTCTGAATCCCTTCCTCTTCCCTCCCCTTTAAAGTTTATTACATTGTACTGGTAGTTTCAATTGATATGACTCACCAGCAGAAGGTATTGGATATGACTGGGACTTAGTTTCCTCATTCAGTACAGATCTTTGGAGCACTTACTGGAATATACTGTCCTTGGGCCTGGAAAGATACAAGAAATGAATATCTGTCTTGGCGCCCTTTGTTCAGTGAGTAGGGCGCCAGCCATGTACACCGAGGATGAAGGGTTCCAGCCCAGCCCAGGCCTACTGAACAACAATGACGAATGCAGCCAAAAAATAGCCAGGCATTGTGGTGGGCACCTGTAGTCCCAACTACTCAGGAGACTGAGGCAGGAAACTCACTTGAACCCAAGAATTTGAGGTTGCCGTGAGCTGTGATGCCACAGTACTCTACCAAGGGCAACATAATGAGACTCTGTATCAAAAAAAAAGAAGAAGATCTGGACCTGCTTTGCATTCTGGTTGAGATAAGACAGGAACATTGATAACTACTACAGAATAAACATAAGTGTTGTCTTATTTAAGATGAGAGCCAATAAAAACATGAACTTGAAGAGCTAGGCTTCTTGTATTTTAGACACTGTGTCATACAGTTTACAGTGTACTTAATCTTTACAGCAACCTGTACAGGAGATAATTGTCTTTCCCATTTTGCAACTGATGAAACAGGATCTCAGAAATTACTGAGTGGAAAGAAATAAGACCTGATCACAAATACAGATGTGAAGAGCGACTTCCAGGCTTTTATTTTTCATTTATTTATTTATTTAATTTTATGGTTCATTGAGGTTATCCATCTTCAAGGATTCAATTTACACTTATATCAGAAATTCATAACCTTGAAGAAACTGTGGATGGGTTTCAGAGAGTCTATGAAAAATTGTGTGCATGCTTTTTTTCTTAGAGATTTCTCCATGATGTCTTCAAAATGTTTTATGATCTTAGAAAGTTTTAAAATTATCCACATATTTGGACTTCCTTCTCTCTCAACTCTAGGCTCTTATTTCCAGATGTGTACAGGAAAGCTGCTTTATGACCTATATGTTGCTTACCTGGCTAGTCTTTTCCCCAAAGTGCTTGCCTCTCCTGCCATATTCTCTGACTCCTGAGAACTCCCACATCTTCGCTGTCTCCTCCTCCTGTTTGGTTGAATTTAGTTCAATGCCATAAATATTGATTACAGGCTACTTAAACTGATTCCTGAAAGAAATGACAACTGAAGGAAGAGCATTCTAGGCAGGACAGAATTTCCTAAGGCAAGACCTTGGTGACATGAGGAAATTGAAAGCAGGCAGAGGGTAACCTGAAGTGAAGTTGGGCTACAGCCAGTTCATGAGGGGCCTTGTAAATGGTAGTGGAGTGTTTGAATTTGAGGGGTTTTTTTTTTGTTTGTTTGTTACCCCCTTATTGAAAAATTATGTTACTTGTTTGAAGATCTCGTTCTGTGGTCTGCGGAGAATGGGAAAAGCAAGAAAACCAGTGAGGAGACTCTTGGAATTCATATAGATGAAAAATGATGGTGATTTGGATCAAGATGAATGCAATGGAGATGGATGGAGCAGGAGAATTCCAGATGCATTTTTGAAATAGAAATGATGGGACTTGCCGATGGATTAAATGTGGGAGTTGAGGGGAAAAATGGAATTAGATTAGTAAGTGGAAATGTCAAATCAGCAATTAGATCTGCCAAGTCTCAGTATCAAAAGAGAGATCTGAGCTGGAAACTAAGTGTAGGATTGAATGATTTCACCTAGGAATTTGAGAACTAGGACTTTTAAAACCTTTAAAGAGAAGTAGGTTTGTTGTTTTTGTGAGACAGGGTCTCACTGTGTCAGGCTAGAGTGTAGTAGTGTCATCACAGGTCACTTTATCCTCAAAGTCCTGGGTTTGAGGGATCCTGCTGCCTCAGCTTCTCCTATAGCTGGGACTATAGGGACTTGCCACCACATCCACCTAATTATTCTATTTTTTATAGAGACAGAGTTCTACTCTTGCCCAGGTCTCAAACTCCTAGCCTCAAGCAATCCTCCAGTCTTGGCCTTCCAAAGTGCTAGGATTATAGGCTTGAGCCACCACACCCAGCCAAAGAAGAGTTAAAAAGTATTTAAGAAATTAATAGCCACAGAGATCAGAAGAAAATGAGAATGCGATACTGATAAAAGACAAGAAGAATATTTCAGGGAAGGAGCGGGCAGCTGTGTTCATGTTGCAGAGAAGTCGAGTAGATGAAGACTAAAAGTATTTGGTAATAAGGAAGTCATCAGTGACTCTGAAAAGAGTGGTAGGGCAGAGTGGAAGTGTCTGGAATGAATTGGGAGATGAGGCGATGTCCTAGTAAATAGAAAGGTCAGATGTATACATAGGGTGCTAAAGGGACAGGAGAGGGGTACCCAACTCATTCTGGGGAGTTTAGGTAAAACTTTGAAAAGGAGATACCATTCAGCCTTAAAGGATGAATAGAAGATGAGGGTATGAGAAAAGAGAACAAGACAAAGGTAACAACGTAAAGAAATGCTGCTGCGAAGTCACAGACAACAGTTTAAGATAGCATAAAGTTCCAGGACAGAGTTAGTGATACTTTAAGCTGGTATTATAAGAACCAGAGTCTGCCATAATTAAGATTATTTATTAGCAGTTACTATGTATCAGAGACTGCACCAAACCTTCATATACACTATCCCATTTATCCCTTCCATATGTCCTTGGAGTTAAGGTTTTAATTATTATTTTATCAATAAAGAACCTGAAGTTTACAGTGCTGAAGTAACTTGCTCCAGATTTACAGGAATATATGGCAGATTGAAGATTTGAACTGATAGGTCTATTTCTAGAAATGTACTCTTAACATCTTTACTATTTTGCCCTAGCTGAGGAACTTTTATCTTTTACGTTAGGGACAGAACACAGAGTTTTAAAAAAAATTTTTAATTAACTAATGACATTTCAACATTAGAATTTACGTAACATAACATTTCATTTTCTATTGAAAAATTGGAAGATCTAGATGGATAGATCTAGTGTGGTAGTGGAGAAATTTGAAGAGAAATATATCTAGGTTTGTGTTCTTAATGGTCCATGTGAGACATAAGGGCTGAACTAGGGTATTGCTAATAATAGAGATAAGGGAAGGTGTAAATTAGATATATTAAGTGGTAGGTTGGCAGGACTTGGTGGTGGGTGATCAGATGTACCAAGTGAAAGAGAGGAAGAGTCAAAGATGAATTCTCGGTTTTATATTACGGCATGGGTTGGATGGATAGTGGTACTTCCACATAAGTTGAGAATGTCAAAGGAAAAGGGGAAGAGAAGAAAACTTGGTTCGGGGCATGTTGAATTTGAAATACCTTGAATCATCCAGTTGAAATCTAAATCACAGACATAAATTGGTGATCATCACCATATAGATGGTAAAATGACAACTAATGATGAGGCTTTTTAGGAGTTCACTTTTTAAATCTTTAAATTGCATCTCTCTCTTGATACCCAGAGCTTAAACTTATACACTCAACATATCTTATGTAAGATAATTGTAGCAGTCTTCTAATTGATCTCCTACCCCAATTTTGGCATCCCCCAGTTCTCTGCAAAGCTTTCTTATTGCCTTTTGTTTATAAACCTTCGATGACTTTTTTGGCTACAGGAAAGTGTTTGTTCCTCAGACTTTAGAGGTAGTCTTCCATGATCCAGCCTATTTTCCTTCCCAGTTTCATTTCTCACCACCCTGTCACCTGCAGCCTGTGTTCTGTCTACCTGAGACTTCTCAGTATTTCCTCCCACTGCATCCCTTCGTGCTTCTGTAACTCTCCCAAGTCCTGAGGATAGAGTTGATTGCTCCATCTATGTACTAGACCAGTACATAGTACTAGACCTATGTAATCTTTTTGTGTCTGGCCATATCACATTGTCTTACAATTATTGTGTGTGATATATATTCCCTAGCTAAGCACATGATCCCTCTGCATACAGGGATCATATTTATCTTTGCATACTCAGTGCTCAGCACTTGGCAGATTAGGAACTTAGATATGTTTGACATGTGCGAATAAATAAATGAATGTGGGAGTTGAATAGACCTAGAACACAGGAACTCTTTACCTAGCTTACTCTTCCATTGTCTTTAATTTTGTCATTCTCAAATGTATTTTTGGGGGGTGGTTGGGTAAGTGAACTGCGGTTTTATTTATTTATTTTTTATTTTTATTAAATCAAACACATAGATCATGTATACATTAATGCATTTATGGGGTACAATGTGCCAATTTCATATAGAATTAGGAATGCTTACATCACTCTGGTAAATATATACCTCATCTTGTTTACTTAGTTATTGTGTTAAGACGTTTATACTCTCTATCAATAGATCTGACATGTACCTTCTTAGAATGTATTGATCATTTACTTAGTACCAGGCACTTTTCTAAGCACTTTGCGTGTATTAATTCTCCGTAACAGTCAGATGAAGAAACAAGCACAGGGGAGTTAATTAACTTATCCGAGATCACATATCTACCGTGTTTCCCCGAAAATAAGACCTAACCAAAAAAATAAGCACTAGCAGGATTTCTATGCATTTGTTAAATATAAGCCCTACCCCTATAATAAGACCTAGTGGTGAGCATGGCTATGCAGCATATCTGCATAGCCACACCATGCATTTCGACCAGTGCGGTAAGGAAGACTGGAATATCCTTTATCTACCACAGCTCCTTTCTCCGAGCATTCGCACTTGCACGGGTGTGTGTGTGGTAACTGCAGTCGCAGGCATCCTATTGCACACGCGTGAATGGCTAGGGGAAAGGAGTTCATGCATCACTAGTGCCAGCCCCACCAACAAGGTCGGCTCCCCCTGTTAGGTTCCAGAAGAAGATGACTTAACTATATTTGAATAAATGTAGATTGTTGTATTATACTTAATAAAAATAAGACATCCCCTGAAAATAAGACCCAGTGTGACTTCTTGAGAAAAAATAAATATAAGACAGTGTCTTATTTTCAGGAAAACACGGTAGTACATAGAGGAGCTAAAATACAGTCACTGGCATCAAATCATTAATGTTATTTATTGAGTCGAGTATGAGTTTTCTACTAATTAAACCCCTTAGACAGGTCTGGGCTTGTTTTCTGTGGTCTGTTTTTTCTTAATTTCTGAAATTTTTCCAACACTCACTGTTCCTTCTGGTTTTTCTCCCTGCGTACTCTTCTATCTTTCTTCCACAAAGGTGGATTCACTGAGTTAGAGCATAGTCTTTCCAACTGGCCCCAGAAGAGTCCTTCGAATATCAGGTGTCTGTTTTTGGTGTTGTTTTTTGTTTGTTTGTTTTTTGTTTTTTGTTTTTTGAGACAGAGCCTCAAGCTGTCCCCCTGGGTAGAGTACTGTAGCATCACAGCTCACAGCAACCTCCAACTCCTGGGCTCAAGTGAGTCTCTTGCCTCTGTCTCCCAAGTAGCTGGGACCACAGGCGCCCGTCACAATGCCCGGCAATTTTTTGGTTGCAGCCATCATTGTTTTTTGGCGGGCCCAGGCTGGATTTGAACCTGCCATCTTAGGTGTATGAGGCTGGTGCCTTTGTTTTTGGTTTTTAAGTTTTACTTTAGGGAGATGGAATCGTAACAAAGATGAGAAAGTTATAAACTATGAGAACTCTTAAGTTAATCCTCCCTAGTCCGGAATTTCTTGCTAAATAGTACCTAAAATGTACAGTATTTTTTGCACTCATCTTTACTGAAGGTGGCCCTCAGCAGGCCTTATTTCCAAGATTTTAAGTCCTCTAGGTTCAGCTGACCTCCTCCTTACAAAGAGCTTGGTCTTGGTTTTTATTTGTGAATGTTAAATAAGAGCCCTGAGGAATGTCTGAGATTGACTTGCGTCTCCTTGGACCTTCATCTCAACTAGCATGCATTTTAGAGGGCCTGAGTGCCTGACTTTCGAACATTGTCTAATAATCAGATCTTCCAAATTTCTAACTGATAATCAGTCACCTATGTGATTTTTAGGTGTTAAAAACCAACATTGAAGCATATCTTATTTCTTTTAGGCTTTAGAAAATTTGAGGGTGTACTTGTGTGAGAAACTCATAGCTGAGAGACATTTTGATCATCTGCGTGCAAAAAAAATACTCAGCAGAGAAGACACTGAAGAAATTTCTTGCCGAACGTCAAGTAGAAAAAGGGCTGGAAAATTATTAGACTACTTACAAGAAAACCCCAAAGGACTAGACACCCTTGTTGAATCTATTCGACGAGAAAAAACACAGAACTTCTTGATTCAGAAGATTACAGATGAAGTGCTGAAACTTAGAAATATAAAGCTAGAACATCTGAAAGGTAAGATACCTTAGGTGTTTAAGAGTTAATATAAATGTAACAGTGCTTTTTCAAAATACAAAAGCAAAACAAAAATGCAAATTAAAACCAAAATACTCAGAAGTGATCATTTTACTTTTAAATCTTTAAATTTCAGAATTACCTTTAATTTGCATTTCTTTGACCTTATGTGATTTCTTTACATTGCAAAATTGAAATACCATTCAGTATCCTAATTTATATTTATTTAACAATGCCATATATAGAAAAGTTACAATCTTGAAATCCCTATATACACAAGGGTTTGTTTCTGAAGTCAGCAGAATGTAATATTATTCTATTCAAAAGTAATCTCTGAAAATACTGTACAGCACACAGTGTTTAAGCAAAGTATTTTAATGCAACTCTGCTAGTTTTCTCCCACTAGTTGATCACAAAATGAAGTAGTTGACATATGTTTATAGGGATCATGTTGTATAAAATAAAATATTTGTGACTGTAAACACTAGAATCACAGTCAAGGTAAAGAGGCATGGGATCTGAGATCAATTAAGGAAATACCACATTTACTTCTCCCATTTTGCCCTCACCCCAAAAACACCACTCACTGATTGGAATGTTGTATAGAATTGCCGGCACAATTTAAATTCTACCAACCCCATTCCCCTCCCCCCTGTCTCCCTCTGTCTTTCTATCCAGACCTTGGGAAGAGAAAGAAATGAGTAATTTAGGGCCCTGCCCTTAAGGAACTGAGAGTGTATAAATCCTTGCTGGGACATGTTAGAAGTTTCCCTATTTGAGCTATGTAAGAAGAAAATAGTTTTTATACAATGTGACAAAATACTCAATGTATCGTGAAGTTGAAAAATAGTTTTAAGAAATGACATACAAATGTACTTTATAGACATTATAGGTTTTACCTAAAATTTGTCAATTCAAGAATTGCTGTGCCTATAGACAGGTTAAATATTTGCTAAGCTTAATAGAAAAATAGTATTTATTCCTTAAATCTTGTGGCTAGGCTCGGCACCTGTGGCTCAATCGGCTAAGGCGCCAGCCACATACACCTAAGGTGGCGGGTTTGAATCCCCAGCCCGGGCCCGCCAAACAACAATGATGGCTGCAACCAAAAAAGGGCCGGGCATTGTGGCGGGTGCCTGTGGTCCCAGCCACTTGGGAGGCTGAGGCAGAAGACTCGCTTGAGCCCAGGAGTTGGAGGTTGCTGTGAGCTGTGAAGCCACAGCACTCTACCCAGGGGGACAGCTTGAGGCTCCATATCAAAAAAAAAAAAAAAAAAAATCTTGTGGTTAATTGTTAACTATACTCTTAGGATATGATAAAATTCTTCAGTAGTATCTTAGTTCATTTTCTATAAGAATGTGTGAGACTGGGCAATTTGGGCAATTCATAAAGAAAAGTTATTTTCAGAATTCTAGAGACTGGGTCTCGCTCTGGCTTAGGTAAGTCTGGAACCCATGAGCTCAATCGCCCTTCTCAGCCTCCCAGAGCTCTAGGATAACAGGCATGAGCCACCATGCCCCCTGCAAGACCAAATTTTTAAATGCAACGTCCTGGGTTTGTCTTCTGGCCACTGTGCTCTGAAGGAGTGTTCTGGCTGAGTGTCCTGTATTCTGGGAGGCTCTCCAGTCTGTGGTTGCTGTGCTGCTGGCCTCACCGAG
>CAUYQV010030109.1:0-17278 GCA_963574575.1 Galagoides demidoff | reverse complement strand
GAGGCAGGAGACTCGCTTGAGCCCAGGAGTTGGAGGTTGCTATGAGCTGTGATGCCATGGCACTCTACCCAGAGGGATAGCTTGAGGCTCCGTCTCAAAAAAATAAAATAAAATAAAATAAAATAAAATGTTCCATTTTCTAAATTAGTCCGTTTGCTTATGGTGTGTTCCTACAGATTAAAAGCTTGGGGTTAGTCTTGGTGCGGTGGCTCAGGCCTGTAATCCTAGCCCCTCTGGGAGGAGAGGTGGGAGGATCACTTGAGGTAAGGAGCTCAATACCAACCTGAGCAAGAGTGAGACCCCATCTCTACTAAAAATAGAAAAATTAGCCAGGTGCCCTGGCAGATGCCTTGTAGTCCCAGCTACTTTGGAGGCTGAGGCAGGAGGATCCCTTGAACATAGGGGTCTGAGATTGCTTGAGCTAGGCTAATGCTATGGCACTCTAACCTGCGCAACAGAATAAGATTCTGTTTATTAAAAAAAAAAAGTTTGAGGGGTTCTATTAGATTTGAGTTAAATCATTTTGGCAAGAAATTTTCATGAATAATGTTTTGTTTGTCATATTGCATTGAGTCAAGAGATCATAATGTGGCTCACTGCCCATAGCTCACTGGTTAGGGCGCCAGCCACATATACCAGGGTTGGTGGGTTGGAACCTGGCCTGGGCCTGTTAAACAACAATAACAACTACAACAAAAAAAGAGCCAGGCATTGTGGGAGGGCCAGCAACTCGGGAGGCTGAGGCAAGAGAATCACTTAAGCCCAAGAGTTAGAGGTTGCTGTCAGCTGAGATGCCCCTAGCACTCTACGGAGCGGAGGATAACATAGTGAGACTCAGTCTCAAAAAAAAAAAAGACGGATCATAATGTTAGGTTGTTCCACTATTAGTAATGCTATCTTTGAAGGTGATCATTAGATCTTTGAATTCAAAAAGTATAGTTTCCCTTTGCAAATAATAAGTGATCTGTGTAGGGCAAGTGACTTTTTATTTTTTTATTTTTTTTGAGACAGAGCCTCAAGCTATCCCCCTGGGTAGAGTGCTGTGACATCACAGCTCACAGCAACCTCCAACTCCTGGGCTCAAGCGAGTCTCCTGCCTCAGCCTCCCAAGTAGCTGGGACCACAGGCTAGGGGTTAGTCTTGGTGCGGTGGTTTTGAACTCACCACCGTTGGTATATGGAGCCAGAGCCCTACCAGCTGAGCCACAGGTGCCACCCCTGAACCCTATATTCTTAACCACTAAGAACCTGGCTATTTTTTGGTTGCAGCTGTCATTGTTTGGCAGCCTGGGCTGGATTTGAACCTTCCACCTTAGGTGTATATGGCTGGCGCCTTAGCCACTTGAGCCACAGGTGCTGAGCCCGACATTTTTATTTTTTATTTATTTTTATTTTTGGAGACAGTCTCACTTTGTCACCCTCTGTAGAGTACCAAGGCTTCATAGCTCACAGCAACCTCAAACTCTTGGGCTCAAGTAGTTCTCTTGCCTCAGCCTACCGAGTATCTAGACTGCAGGCACCTACCACAATGCCCAGCTATTTTTATTTATTTATTTATTTATTTTTGTTTTTGAGACAGAGTCTCAAGCTGTCTCAACTTCCAACTCCTGGGCTCAAGCAAGTGTCCTGTCTCTGCCTCCCAAGTAGCTGGGACCACAGGTACCCGCCACAATGCCTGGCTATTTTTTGGTTGTAGCCATCATTGCTTAGCGGGCTCAGGCTGGATTTGAACCTGCCAGCTCAGGTGTATGTGGCTAGTGCCTTAGCCACTTGAGCCACAGGCACCAAGACTTGACTTTTTCTTTTTAGAGACAGAGTCTCATTTTGTCACCCTCAGTAGAGTACTGTGACATCACACAGCAACCTCCAGGTCTTGGGCTTAGGTAATTCTCTTGCCTCAGCCTCCTGAGTAGCTGGAACTATAGGCACCCACCACAATGCCTGGCTATTTTTTTGTTGCAGTTTGGCCGGGACCAGGTTCGAACCCAACAACACCCTTGGTATATGGGGCCAGTGCCCTACTTACTGAGCCAAAGGCGCCATCCCAGCAATTGACTTTTAAAAGCAAATAACTGTGAACTTGGAAGAGTTGTGCAAATTTTTCATTCCAGTTTTATTGAATATTATTTGAAGCAGTATACTATATTTTATAGCTTTAGTATTTGCTATAATGGTATTTAACCCATAATTATATAGTTATATCCTGTAAGCATGACTAAACAGCTCTGCCAAGTATGTGAACTTGAACTTTAAGGAATACAAAGCTTTAGTTAACCAGGGAGAACTTTGGTTGAAAGACCCCTGGATTAGTCCAGACTAGAGGAGAACACTAGATTTCAGATTCCTGCCGCATACCACCTTTGTTACTGGATAAGCTATTTAACTTTTTTAGGCCCCCTTATATAAAATAGTGATTAGTGGTAGCATGGTATGTTAATTGGAGTCGGGAGAAGGCAGATCATTTTCAGTTGGCTGTCACAGCTAAGATATTGCTTACTTTGTGCAATCTAATTTATTTTTATTATTTTTTTTTGAGACAGAGCCTCAAGCTGTCCCCCTGAGTAGAGTGCTGTAGCATCATAGCTCACAGCAACCTCCAACTCCCAGGCTCAAGCAAGTCTCCTGCCTCTGCCTCCTAAGTAGCTGGGACCACAGGCACCCACCACAACGCCTGGCTATTTTTTGGTTGTAGCCATCATTGTTGTTTGGCGGACCTGGGCTGGATTCGAACCCACCACCTTAGGTGTATGTGGCAGGCTAGCCTTAGCCACTTGAGCCACAGCCGCTGAGCCTGTGCAGTCTAATTTAGTGGTTAAGAATATGGGGTTCAGGGGTGGTGCCTGTGGCTCAGCTGGTAGGGCTCTGGCTCCATATACCAAGGGTGGTGGGTTCAAAACCAGCCCCAGCCAAACTGCAACAAAAAAATAGCTGGGTGTTGTGGCAGGCATCTCTAATCCCAGCTACTTACTTGGGAGGCTGAGGCAAGAGAATCCCCTAAGCCCAGGAGTTGGAGTTTGCTGTGAGCTATGTGATGCTACGGCACTCTACAGAGGGCAGTAAAGTGAGACTCCGTTTCTTAAAAAAAAAAAAAAAAAAGGAATGGGAGGTTCAGAAACAGACCAGTATTCAAATATCCAGATTCAAGTGAGCTACTGAGTCTAAGTCATCTGTATACAAGTATGATAATTCTTATGAGGTTGTAATGATTAAATACAATAATGAATATAAAACAGCAAAGTACCTCCAGCCCGGCACCATAGTAGATATCAACATATGGTGTTTGCTGTTATTACATGGTATACCACCCCTTCTCTCCCTCAGAAGTCTCAAGATACTGGGCACACAGAACTTTTTTTTTTTTTTTTTGAAGCAGAGTCTCACTATGTCACCCTCATAGTAGAGTGCTATGGCATCACAGCTCACGGCAGCCTGCAACTCTTGGTCTCTTGCCGCAGCCTCCTGAGTAGCTGGGACTATAGGCACCCATCACAATGCCCAGCTGTTTTTTGGTTGCAGTTCTCATTGTTGTTTTAGCAGGCCCAGACTGGGCTCGAATCTGCCAGCCCCAGTGTATGTGGCTGGTGCCATAACCACTGTACTATAGGTGCTGAGCCTGAGCTCCATTTTAAACCTTAAAATTAAAAACAGGCCTGGGCAAGGTAGTTCACACTTGTTTGTAATCCTACGCTCCAGGGAGGCTGAGGTGGGAGGATTGCTTGAGGCCAGGGGTTCCAGACCAGCCTGAGAAAAATAGTAAGATTTTTTTTTTTTGAGGATTTTTTTTTTAATTAAATGATAACTATATACAAAATAGTAAGATCCTTGTCTCTACACATAAAAAGATTAGATGGGGATGGTGGTGTCGTCCTGTAGTCCTGGCTCCTTAGGAGGTTGAACCAGGAAGATTGCTTGAGCCCAGGAATTCGAGGTTGCAATGAGTTATAATGTGCCTCACTTTGCACTCCAACCTGGGTGACAGAGTAAGACCCTATGTTGAAAAAAAAAGAAAAAATAGGCCAGGCGCGATACCTCACACTTGTAATCCTAGCACTCTGGAAGATTGAGGCAGGTGGAATGCCTGACTTCACAGATTCAAGAGCAGCTTTATTCAAGACTGAGCCAGAGTGAGACCCCAACTCTAAAAAAAAATAGCCAGATGTTGTGGTGGGCACTGGTAGTCCAGCTACTCCAGAGGCTGAGGCAAGATAATTGCTTGAGCCCAATATTTTGAGGTTGCTGTGAACTATGACACCATGGCACTCTACTGAGGGCGACACAGTGAGACTCTGCCTCAAAAAAAAAAAAAAAAAAGGAAAAGAAAGAAAAAGAAAATAAAAGCAATTGACACAGTAATGGAATCAGTTAAAATTAGGAGCTCTTTTTATTTATTTTTACTGTTTTCTCCTGGGAAGGAAGCTCTTTTAGTTCCTTTACACCATTAGCCCATATAGGTTATATAGTGAATGACAACCAAAGTTCCTTCTAGCTTTATAGTTTCATGATCTTCCATAGCATAACATGAAGAAGAAAAAGAAAAGTATATTGCAAAAATGTGGTAGTGAAAGTGCTACTGAAATTTATAAAAGTGTTAGTAAGAATGAAAAGTAGTGATTATTTTGGAGCCAGCTTCACTCAACCTTTGTTGTAGGGGAAATTATTCTTGTCTTAGCTTAGTTTCAGATCCACTGGACCCAGTTAAGGTAAGATTTTACCCAAGATAGCATAGATTGATGTTCTTTCAACTGAATGAGATACTTACATGAAAAAGTCAAGATATTATCGTAAATGACTCTGTGCTTTTTTTTTTTTTATTAAATCATAACTACATTAATGCAATCATGGGGTACAATGTGCTGGTTTTACATACAATGTTTTCATCAAACTGGTTAACATAGCCTTCACGGCATTTTCTTAGTTGTTGTGTTAAGACATTTATATTCAACACCTAGTAAATTTCACATGTACCCTTGTAAGATGCACTGTAGGTGTGGTCCCACCAATTTTTTTTTTTTTTTTTAAGAGACAGAGTCTCATTTCGTTGCCTTCTGTAGAGTGCTTGGCATCACAGCTCACAGCAACCTCCAGCTCCTGGGCTTAGGCGATTCTCTTGCCTTAGCCTCTCGAGTAGCTAGGACTACAGGCGCCTGTCACAGAGCCCAGCTTTTTTGTTGTTGTTGCAGTTTGGCCAGGGCCAGGTTTGAACCTGCCACCCTCGGTATGTGGGGCTGGCACCCTACTCACTGAGCCACAGGGGCTGCCCAACTCTGCTTTTTACATCAAAAAAAGTAGCTTTGAAAAAACAACAAGAAAATTATGTGGCCAGGTACTTTGGCTCATGACTATAATCCCAGCACTTTGGGAGGCTGAGGAGGGTGGATTGCTTGAGCTCAGGAGTTCAATACCATCCTGAGCAAGAGTGAAACCCAGTCTCTAAAAATAGCTGGGTGTTGTGGTGTTGGCCACCTGTAGTCTCAGCTACTCAAGAGGCTGAGGCAAGATCACTTGAGCCTAGAGTTGGACATTGCTTCGAGCTGTGAGGCCACAGCATTCTAGCGAGGGTGACAAAATGAAACTCTTGTCTTAAAAAAAAGAAAAAATGATAGGAAAAAAGTAAATGAAATGAAATACTTTGTCAAATGCAAAAGTAATGATTAGCTTTGTGTATATATCTATATATTTAACATTTCAATTTTTTTTTTCTTTTTGTTTCCCTAGTCTGTTCATTACCAACAGAGGTAAGTCCTTTAAAATTTTTTTTCTGTTTTTCAAGTTCTGCATTTAAAGTCACTCTTAAGGCTCAGTGCCTGTGGCTCAAGTGGCTAAGGCGCCAGCCACATACACCTAAGGTGGCAAGTTCGAATCGAGCCCGGGCCTGCCAAACAACGATGATGGCTGCAACCAAAAAATAGCCGGGTGTTATGGCAGGCACCTGTGGTCCCAGCTACTTAGGAGGCTGAGGCAAGAGACTCATTTGAGCCCAGGAGTTGGAGGTTGCTATGAGCTGTGATGCCATGGCACACTCTATCCAGGGGGACAGCTTGAGGCTCTGTCTCAAAAAAAATTTTTAAAAATGAAGTCACTCCTAATTTTTGAGCTACCTGTAGAAGTTTCTTTTTTTATTTTTCATTTTGTATCATTTGATAGTAGAGTTCCAACTTTTATAGAATAAAAAGAATAATTTGGATTTGGAATAATTTTATAGTCTTACAAATTTTATTTTATTTTTATTTATTTATTTATTTTTTGAGACGGAGCCTCAAGCTATCCCCCTGGGCAGAGTGCCATGGCATCACAGCTCACAGCAACCTCCAACTCCTGGGCTCAAGCAAGTCTCCCGCCTCAGCCTCCCAAGTAGCTGGGACCACAGGCATCCGCCACAACGCCCGGCCATTTTTTTTTGGCTGCAGCCATCATTGTTGTTTGGCGGGCCCAGGCTGGGGATTCGAACCCGCCACCTTAGGTGTATGTGGCTGGTGCCTTAGCCGATTGAGCCATAGGCGCCGAGCCGTCTTACAAATTTTAAAAATTATTTCCTTTAGATTTTGAGTCATGTGTGTACATCTTTTACACTTGGGATTTATATTTTGGATTTTTACATGGAACTTGTCAGTAATTAATAAAATAAGAGTGGCTTCCATAGCTCAGTGAGTAGGGTGCCGGCCACATACACTCAAGTTGGCAGGTTCGAGCCTGCCCAGGCCTGCTAAACAACAATGACAAGTGCAACAAAAAAATAGCCAGGCGTTGTGGCGGGCACCTGCAGTCCTAGCTACTTGGGAGGCTGAGGCAAGAGAATTGCTTAAGCCCAAGAATTTCAGGTTGCTGTGAGCTGTAATGCCATGGCACTTGACTGAGGGTGACATAATGAGACTCTGTCTCTAAAAAAAAAAGGAAAAAT
Organism: Galagoides demidoff; assembly: GCA_963574575.1. Taxonomy (NCBI): domain Eukaryota; kingdom Metazoa; phylum Chordata; class Mammalia; order Primates; family Galagidae; genus Galagoides; species Galagoides demidoff. The sequence goes on along the minus strand of CAUYQV010030109.1, from coordinate 10,381 downwards.
AAAAAAGTAATAGTAAGCCAAATTTTTTGTGTTCGATAGAGGAAAGATAGAGTAATATTTGTTATCTAAGACTTCCTAAGTCAGGCTATATGGGCGAGTCATAAATATGAGCCATGTATATGCCCAAAGCAAGAAATGGGTGTTATATTTGTTGCTCCTTTTTCTAATGGCCCTCTGTATAGAGGAGAGGAAATGAATTGGTATAGTGAGGAGGTAACTAGTCTTTTTAATTTCTAATTTCTCATGAGGCATTTCATGTTTGAATACAGACTTCCTATGGATAGGAATTCAGGTGGGAGTAGTTTTTAATCTTTACATAGCAACTATAGAGACTTTTTTTTTTTTTTTTTTTTGAGACAGAGCCTCAAGCTGTCCTCCTGGGTAGAGTGCCGTGGCATCACAGCTCACAGCAACCTCCAACTCCTGGGCTCAAGCGAGTCTCCTACCTCAGCCTCCCAAGTAGCTGGGACCACAGGCCCCTGCCACAACGCATAGCTATTTTTTGGTTGCAGACATCATTATTTTTGGTGGGCCCGGGCTCGATTCGAACCTGCCACCTTGGGTGTACATGGCTGGCGCCTTAGCCACTTGAGCCACAGGCACTGAGCCTGGGATGATTTTTAATTTAAATGTTTTGATTGATTGAATTGGTTGAAAATATTTTGTTGTGACGTGATTTGTTCTTTTTTTTCTTCCCAGTACTGTGAATATATGCCTGATGTTGCTAAATGTAGACAATGGTTAGAGAAGAATTTTCCAAATGAGTTTGCAAAACTTACTGTAGGTATGAGCATTTTTAAAATTTTATCACACTTGTATACCTGAAACAAATGCACATGTGGCATTATTTAAAAGTATAGCTTTATTTCTAAATTATAGCTTATACCTGTAATTCCAGCTACTCGAGGAGCCAAGGGTGGAGGATGGTTTGAGATCAGGAGTTTGATACTAGCCTGGGTTACATAATGAGACCCTATCTTTAAAAAATATAATTAGAAAAAATATAAATTGGCTTGGTGCCTATAGCTCAGTAGCTAGGGTGCCAGCCACATACACTGGGGCTGGTGGGTTTGAACCCAGCCTGGGCCTGCCTACTATACAACAGTGACAACTACAACAACAACAAAAAGCCGAGGATTGTGGCAGGCACCTATAGTCCCAGCTGCTTGGGAGGCTGAGGCAAGAGAATCACTTAAGCCTAAGAGTTTGAGGTTGCTGTGAGCTGTGACGTTACGGCACTCTACCGAGAGTGACATTGTGAGACTCTGTCTTAAAAAATATATATACATATAAATAGGCTGGACATAGTGGCTCATGACTATAATGCTAACATTTGGGAAGGCCTATGCAGAGGATCTCTTGGAGACCAGGAGTTAGATACCAGCCTGGTTAACATAGCAAGACTTCATCTCTACAAAAATAGAAAAAGTAGTGGGATGTGTGGCATAGGCCTGTTGTCCCAGCTACTTGGGAGGTTGAGACAGGAGAACTGGTTGAGCCCCAGGAGTTTGAGGCTGTAGTGAGCTGTGATGATGCCACTGCATTCTGGCCCAGGCAACAGAGCAAGACTCTCTCGTAAAATAATAAATAAAGAAGAAACTGGCTTCTTTGTCCTGTAGAGTTCCCAAATTATGTAGTATGAAGCCAGGTACAGTGGCTTATGCCTATAATTTATTTCAGGGACTTAGAAGGCTGAGGTAGGAGGATCAGTTGAAGCTAGGATTTTGAGACCAACCTGGGCAACATAGTGAGACCCTGTCTTCAAAAAAAAAAAAGGGTGGTGCCTGTGGCTCAGTGGGTAGGGCGCTGGCCCCATATCCTGAGGGTGGTGAGTTCAAACCCGGCCCCGGCTGAACTGCAACAAAAAAATAGCTGGGTATTGTGGTGGGTACCTGTAATCCCAGCTACTTGGGAGGCTGAGGCAAGAGAATCGCCTAAGCCTGGGAGTTGGAGGTTGCTGTGAGTTGTGTGACTCCACAGCATTCTACCAAGAGTGGTAAAGTAAAACTGTCTCTACAAAAATAAAAAAGAAAAGGAAAAGAAAAATTAGGTGGACTTGATCAAATGTTCAGGAGGTCGCCCTGATTAGAGACTGTAGTGAGCTAGGATCATGCCACTGTACTCCATTGTGGGCACTAGAGACCACTATCTCAAAAGAAAAAAAAAATACAAAAGTCCTTCTTTGGTGGGTTTAACATATATCTGTATTAACTAAGTTTTTCTCTGACACAGGATAGATCTAAATATTGACTTTTTTTTTTTATTAAAAAAGAGTAAATGATTTAGGGCAAATGTACATTCACATTTACTGTGAGCCTACACACTATTTTAGATTCTGAGGATAAAGCAGTAAATAAAAGATTTCCTATCCTTGTGGAAATTACATTTTAGAAGGGGAGACAAATAAGTTAAATATATGATGTGTAGATAATGGTAAGCAGGAAGCCAATAAGAATTTGTGGGAGAGTATTCAAAATTTTAGGTACTATCTAGGGAAGATTTTTTTAGAAAGATTCCATTTGATTAAGGACCTTTGGAAGTGGGGGACTAAGTCTTTTGGGTATCTGGGGTAAGAACATTATAAGCAGAGGACCTAGCCTGAGGAAGGGGCCCTCAGGCAAAAACTTACTTAGTATATTCAGGAAATAGTAAGGAGGTCTTTGTGTCTGAAGCTGGTTGAAGGATGGAGGAAAAGTGTGTATGTAATCAGAGAGGAGCACATCTTACACAGCCTGGTAGGCTAAGTGTTGGCTTTTACTGTGTTTCATCAGTATCACTTTAGCTGCTCTGTTCAGAGTACACTGGAGAGGAGCAGGGCATAGTGGCTCATCCCTGTAATCCTAGCACTCTGGGAGGCTGAGGCAGGTGGATCTTTTGAGCTCAGGAGCTGAGACCAGCCTAAGCAAGAGTGAGACCCTTTCTCTACTAAAAATGAAAATCTGAGGCAGAAGGATCACTTGAGCTCAGGAGTTTGAGATTGCTGTCAGCTATGATGACACGATACTCTACCAAGGGTGACAAAGTGAGACTCCATCTCAAGAAAAAAAAAAAGAAAGGCTTGGTGCCTGTAGCTCAGCAGCTAGGTCACCAGCCACATACACCAGAGCTGGCAGGTTTGAATTCAGCCTGGGCTTGCCAAGCAACAATGGCAACTGCAACCAAAAAATAGCCAGGTGTTGTGACGGGTGCCTTGTAGTCCCAGCTACTTGGGAGGCTGAGGCAAGAGAATTGCTTAAACCCAAGAATTTGAGGTTGCTGTGAGCTGTGACGGCATGGCACTCTACCCAGGGCAACATAGTGAGATTGTCTCAAAAAAAAAAAAAAAGGAGTAGACTGAAGAAGGACATAAGCAAAAAAGTAGGGAGACAAATAGGAGGCTCTTGGCAATAAACAGTCAAGTGGTGATGATGACTCAGACCAGAGGTGGTAAAAAGTGATCAGATATTGATTATAATTTGAAGGTAGAGTGGATAGGATTTCTAGTGGGTTGGATGTGTGGGGTATGAGATAAAGGAACATCTAAGGTTTTGTCTAAGCAACTAGAAGATTGGAGTTGCTGTTACCAGAGATGTGAGAGATTGTGGAGGAACAGATTTCCTCAATTTGTTCATATTGGTGACTTATCTTAGAAAATTGGTAAAAATAAAGGCAGCAGTAAGAAAAGAAAGCCTGAGGGCCAGGCCTGGTGCTCAAGCCTATAATCCCAGCACTCTGGGATTACAGCCTGAGCAAGAGCAAGACCCCACCTCTAAAAATAGCCAGGTGTTGTGGCGGGCGCCTGTAGTCCCAGCCTTGGGAGGATGAGGCAAGAGAATCACTTGAGCCCAAGAGTTTGAAGTTACTGTGAGCTATGATAACTACAGCACTCTACCAGGGGTGACAAAGTGAAACTCTGCCTCAAAAAAAGAAAAAGAAAGAAAGAAAGAAAGCCTGGGCTTAGAATACACCTGTCCAAATATACCCAGTGTTGCCCCATACTTTGCTGCTCAGTTTTTAGATTACTTCCATTAAGTACAAACCCTTAAAGTCGTTAAGTCCTTTTGACTTGTAGCTACTAAGGCAGGGTCACAGGTTAGTTAAGAACCCTCAAACTACTAATGTGAAGCCAGTAGATGTCTTATTCACACCCACATAGAAGTAAAACTCAATTCAAGTTGGGTGGAGGGGGAATGAGGGGACATTGGTGCTCTCACTTAATGGCTACAAAGTAGCGTTATGGCACACCTCTTGGGTGTTGGATACAACTACAGGATGGACTCTTTAAAAAATTCAAAATATTACCTCACATTAACCTAAAATTTAGAAAAAAAGAAACCTCAAACCTAGTGGTATTGTCAGTCTACATGGTTGATCCTAAATGTGACCTGCTTAGGACATGATTGTGATTGTAACTGAGGGAGTGGGACTCTCTTCTCATCCAGGACCAGATGTTAACATTAGGATAATGTTAAGATTACTATATTTAGCCAAGCGCAGTGGCTGACGCCTGTAATCCTAACAGTTTGGGAGGCGAGGTAGGAGATCACTTCAACCAGGAATTCGAGACCAGCCTGGTCAACATAGGGAGACTATTTCTTCTTCTTTTTTTTTTTTTTGAGACAGAGTCTCAAGCTGTTGCCCTGGGTAGAGTGCTATGGCATCATAGCTCACAGCAACCTCCAACACCTAGGCTCCAGCAATCCTCTTGCCTCAGTTTTTCTATTTTAGTAGAGACGGGGTCTTGCTTTTGCTCAGGCTGGTCTCAAACTCTTGAGCTCAAGAAGTCCACCCGCCTTGGCCTCCCAGGGTGCTAGGATTACAGGCATGAGCCACCGTGCCAGGCCTGGTAGACTCTATTTCTACCAAAACAGAAATAAAATTCTCTGGATATGGAGTTGTACACCTATAGTCTCAGCTACTCAGGAGACTGAGGCAGAGGATTGCTTGAGCCCAAGAATTTGAGGTTACCATGAGCTGTACACTCCAGGTGGGGATGCAGAGGAGTGAGACCCCATCTCTTAAAAAGAAGAAAAATCAGTATGTTTAGATGCGGGAACACTCTGCAGAGTCCAGTGTTTTATGCTCCTCTCATGTGGCTAATGAAATTCTAATCAGTGTATATGTACATATCAAAGATGTTATTTTCTTTTCTGTTACTACATACTTACCATGACTTTAGATTTAGACTTGACTAGAAGTCTAGCATTTTATATATATATATATATATATATTTTTTTTTTTTTTTTTAAAGACACAGAATCTCACTTTGTCGCCCTTCGTAGAGTTCCACGGCATCACAGCTCACAGCAACCTCCCGCTCTTGGGCTTAGGTGATTCTCTTGCCTTAGCCTCCCGAGTAGCTGCGACTACAGGCCCCCTCCATAACGCCCAGCTATTTTTTGTTGTTGTTGCAGTTTGGCCAGGACTGGGTTTGAACCCGCCACCCTCAGTATATGGGTCCTACCCACTGAGCCATAGGCGCTGCCCTAGAAGTCTAGCAATATTAATGGCCATGCTCTGTTGTTGGTAAATGTCTTATTTGTCTATGAGGTTGCTCAAGGGTGATCTCTTCTTTTAACATTAGTATGAAATGTTTATGTGATGGGTGTTGATGCTTTTGAATTTCATTTTTATACCTAGAAAATTCCCCCAAACAAGAAGCTGGAATTAGTGAGGGTCAAGGAACAGCAGGAGAAGAAGAAGAGAAGAAAAAACAAAAGAGAGGTAAGACCTTAATTCACATTTGGATTTATACAAACATAGCTTCCTTTATAAGTAAGTAATTAGAAGTGTTCCCAAAGCCAGATTCATGGCACATGCCTATACAGCTCAGGATCGCTTGAGCCTGGGAGTTGCAGGCTGTAGCTGCTGTAGTTTGCTATGATTGCACCTGTGACTGGCCACTGTGCCTCTACCTGGGCAACATGGCAAAGACTCCATCTCTTAAAAAAGGTGGAGGGAAGGGGATGTTCCACAGTTACATCTCTTTGTTAATTCTATGTGTATTGTAATTCTATTTGTATATCCTACAGACGGGTACAAAATCATATTCTCAGGATCATGATCAGATGTGAATGATTTGGGCTTTATCAGTAAATTAAGCCTAACAAAACATGCTTATTTGCCCTGTGTAAATGTAAAAAGCAGCAAGCCAACTAAAATTCTTGTGTATTCTATTTAAGTGGAGTGAGGACATTTATTTTCTGATAGCTGATTTGATAATTTTGTTTTACAGTTGTTGAGTATTCTTAATTCTCCTTTCCTCTAAAACTAATACTTGAGTTATGGATCCTGTCCCTGCCTGTTTCTTTAATTATTCTCCCCTATGGCTAAAATTAGCTTATAAATATTTTCAGGATCTTGCATCTTAAAAAAAGAGAAAAGCTCCCAAGAGCTCATATCATCTTTTTTTAAATTTTTCCTCCCCTTCTCTTAACCAGGCTAGAGTTGCGGCGGTGCCTGTGGCTCAAAAGAGTAGGGCGCCAGCCCCATATGCTGGAGGTGGTAGCTTCAAACCCATCCCTGGCCAAAAACTGCAAAAAAAAAAAAGACAACGACTAGAGTTGCTGTCCTGTCATTCACTATTCACTCCTCTATCTGTTCTAAACCAACTTTCATGCCACTGATGCTCTTCTAGTAAAGGTCACCAGTGGTTTGATAATCACTGAATAATAGCATTCCCTCCTTCTTAAAGTGTTGTACTTCCTTGGTTTCTGTAGCATTCTTTTTTCCTAGTTCTTCTATCACTCTTCCTTAGTCTTCTGTGCAAACTTTTCTTCCTTCTGTCTTAAAGGTTGGTGGACTTTTAGGATTTTGACCTAGGCCCTTTACCTTCTCGTTCTGTATGTTTTCCCTGGGTGATCTATTATATCTCCAATTTCTGCCACCATTACACACTTAAAATTCCCAAAATCTGTTTCTCTGGACCTGACCCATGTCTCTAAATGGAAAGTGTGCATGGTCCCACAAGCACCTTAAACACAGTATTTCCAAAATTAAATATAATAAGTCCCAAATCAGTGTCTTTCATTTTCTCAATTTTGATTAGTGACAGTGCAATTTATCCAGTCATCTGAGCCAGATACTTGAGAACCTTCTTAGATTTTCTTTTTGCTCACTTTAATTAATTCTGAATTCTGTTATTTCTCCTCTTTCATCTCCTTATCCTGTACCTAGTGGCTATTACTGTTGCCACTGCTTTGGTTTAGATTTTGATAAATATCTCCCTGAGCTAATGCAGGAGCCTTATTCTTCACAGATCTACCTGAGTACAGATTCACTATAGAGTGATCTTGACAATGTGAATCTGGTTATTTCAGTCCTGCATAGTTTTTCAATGGCTTCTCTTCTTCCACAATATAAAGTCGAATACTTGTACTAAAGCTTGATTTTTTTAATGACTGATAGGTAATCTTTTGCTTTTCTGGCTTCATCTGCTGCATATCCTTAAGCATCATTCAAGATAAGTATAGTTCCCAAAGTTCCAAATGCATTGTCTTAATCACTGTACTTGTTCTCTTTTCTTGGAATATCTTTTCATATCTCTCTAGCCCTTTCCCCTTTACCTAGACACTTCCTTGTTCTTCAGAACCCAACCTAGCTGTCACTTCATCTTGGAAACTTTTTCTATCCTTTGGAAGCTGAGTGAGTCATTCCTTTGCAAAGTTATGGTAGTGTAGTGCCTTATTCATTGGATCCTATTATAGTAAATATCAGATTACTGTAATTGTTTAATTTTTTTTTTACTCCCCTCACTAGACTGTGAGTCTCAGGAGGGCAGGGATTATGTTCTGTTCATCTTTGTGTCTTCAGCCTTTAGCCCAGTGTTTGGCACATAGGAGGTACTTAATAAATATTTATTAAATAAATACATGCTTGTGTTTATTAATTTTGTATTAAAGAAGCTTAAGCCTTTTGAAAATTAAATGTAAAGACTTAGTGTTTTAGTTACATCAAAAAACAAAAGTTTAATACTAAGTTCTTTCTTAATAAATAAAGGTGGAAGGGGGCAAATAAAACAAAAAAAGAAGACCGTACCACAGAAGGTTACTATAGCCAAAATTCCCAGAGCAAAGAAGAAATATGTAACAAGAGTATGTGGCCTTGCAACTTTTGGTGAGTTCGGGCTCAAATATGTTTGAAACATATGAAGCATATTGGTATCATGAAAACTTCACAGGTCTCTTTTTGCTATGATACAAAATGAGGCTTTGCATTTCTAACTTTAGCAAAAAATCTTTTGTAGAGTGGACTTGCATTTTTTTCTTCCTGGAATTTGTGCTTGGGCACATTGTATGTAGAATGAGGAAGTCTGGAAAGGATTTTCTTTGACGTTATCTGATGCTACTCCTCTATCCTGTCTGCAGGCATGGTGGCAAAGAGTTGTAAAATGATTTGTTCCCTTTGGGAATGACAGTGGAGCGTGTAGAAAGGCAGGTAGCTGCAGAATGTCTTGATTTTAGAGCACTTTTAGTTCCTAAAGAATAATGAACTGAACGAATAATGAAACTGGTGTGAAAATTAAACCATGGTCCATGGGGCTGAATGCAGTGGCTCACACCTGTACCTTGGGAGGCCGAAGTAGGTGGATTGCCTGAGCTCACAGGTTCAAGACCAGCTTGAGTCAGAGCGAGGCCTCATCTCTAAAAATAGCCAGGCGTGTGGTGGGCACCTGTAGTCCCAGCTATTGGGGAGGCTGAGGCAAGAGAATCACTTGAGCCCAAGAGTTTGAGGTTACTGTGAGCTATGATGCCATGGCACTCTACCAAGGCTGACAAAGTGAAATGCTGTCTCAAAAAAAAAAAAAAGAACAGGTACTTTGAAAAGTTCATGTGACAGTACAATGAATAGACCTCATTATAAATATTAAGGCTTGTTAAGATCTTTACCTATGGGCGGCACCTGTGGCTCAGTGAGTAGGGCGCAGGCCCTATATACTGAGAGTGGTGGGTTCAAACCCGACCTGGCCAAACTGCAACCAGAAAATAGCTGAGCATTGTGGTGAGTGCTTGTAGTCCCAGCTACTCAGTAGGCTGAGGCAAGCGAATCATCTAAGCCCAAGAGCTAGAGTTTGCTGTGAGCTGTGACACCATGGCACTCTACTGAGGGTGACAAAGTGAGACTCTGTTTCTTAAAAAATAATAATAAATAAAAGATCTTTACCTATGGTAATTTGTAACTATTGTTCTGAAAGGCATATGAAACTCCTTAACACAATCTGTTTTATGAATTTAAAATGCAGATTACATTTCAAAATGGAAATTTATCTTTGATGCACAGTTCCAATTATAGTCTTGCTCTTTCTTCTTTTAAAAAAACAGAAATTGATCTTAAAGAAGCACAAAGATTTTTTGCTCAAAAGTTCTCCTGTGGTGCCTCAGTAACAGGGGAGGATGAAATTATCATTCAGGGAGACTTTACAGATGACATAATTGATGTCATTCAGGAAAAATGGCCAGAGGTAAGTACATGTAACTCATATATCCATAGAAATAAGTTTTTAAAGCAGATTATTTCATTTTTTCTTATTTGCCACACTCATGAAATGTAATTATTTGTGTTTTATAGGTAGACGATGACAGTATTGAAGATCTTGGAGAAGTAAAGAAGTGATTTTGAAAATGTGTCTGTATTTAATGACCTGAACTGAAAGTTGATATGGCCAAAGGTGGAATGGCCTTTTTAAAAAAAAAAAGAAATATATATATACACATATATATATTTATCCTACAGTAAAACTGTAAACTACCCTCATCTTGGCATTTTCACTGTTCTGTACAAGGCTGCTTGTTTTTTTATTGCCAAAGTCTAATAAAGAGGGGAGACTGTCATGCTTCTGCATGAGATAGAATTCAGTGAAATAAAAAATTTTGGTCATTTGGTACTGACTTTTATCTTTCTCTCTGTTTAAGTTTTTATTTTTGGAAAAACCCTGTAGACCTTCTGTGGGAAGCATTTCTGTTGATTATTTTACTGATCTAAAGCTGAGTGATTTTTTTTTTAAATTTGGCTTCCTCACCAGTAATATGTCTCCTTGCTTCTTTGGTGTGATAATTTTGAGATGAGTGAAAATCTAACAGATTTGTGGTTGAATTTGCTTCCTTGTTACTAAGTCCATTTTATAGGCATAATAACGTACTGTTAGTGGTTGTTCAAGCTGTTCTGGAAATTCTTTGGTAAAGTATATTAAAAGCCTTAAAACCATGTGCACTGTATGACCCAGGAAGCCACTTCTTTGACATTATCCTAAAGAAATAGTCTTTTTTTTTTTTTGAGACGGAGCCTCAAGCTATCCCCCTGGGTAGAGTGCCATGGCATCACAGCTTATAGCAACCTCCAACTCCTGGGCTCAAGCGAGTCTCCTGCCTCCGCCTCCCAAGTAGCTGGGACCACAGGCGCCCGC
>CAUYQV010030108.1:0-16151 GCA_963574575.1 Galagoides demidoff | reverse complement strand
GCCGAACCAGAGAACCCCATTCACAAACAGATGGTTGAGATGTTAGAAACTGAATTTAGAATTTGGATGGCAAATAAGATTAAAAGAACAGGAGTAAAATTGGAATTAGAAATCCTAGGAATAATTCAAAAGATGTCTCAACAATTCAATGCATTCAAAGACAAAATTACCAAAGATTTAGATGCATTGAGAAAAGAAGTTTCAGCCATCCAAGACATGAGAAATACAGTACAATCCCTCAGTAACAGAATGGAGCAGGCAGAAGAAAGGATTTCTGACATTGAAGACAAAGCTTTTGAACACTCCCAAATGCTCAAAGAGGAAGAAAAGTGGAGAGCAAAAATGAATCATTCCCTCAGAGAGCTCTAGGATAATTCGAAGAAAACTAATATTCACCTTATAGGAATTCCTGAAGGCAACGAGGTTGCTTTGAATGGCACAGAGGCTCTACTTCATGAGATAATGAAGGAGAATTTCACAGACATGCCAAGATATTCAGAAATTCAGATAGCAAACAGTTTCAGAACCCTAGTATGACTCAATCCAAATAAGACATCTCCGAGACACATTATAATTAACTTTGCCAAAGTTAATATGAAGGAGAAATTCTATTAGCAGCCAGACATAAGAAAACCATAACCTACAAGGGGAAGAACATTAGAATGACTTCATATCTCTGTGCTGAAACCTTTCAAGCTAGAAGGGGATGGTCATTTACCTTCAAACTCCTAAAATAAAAACAATTTTCAACCCAGGATCCTGTATCCAGGCAAACTGAGTTTCATTTATGATGGAGAAATTCAATACTTTAATGACATTCACATGCTGAAGAAATTTGCAATAACTAAACCAGCTCTCCAGAACATTCTCAGGCCCATCCTCCACAATGACCACCACAATGCTTTACTACCTAAGTAAGCTAACCCAGAAAATTTTGATCAAAACCTAACTTCCACAGTGGTAAAAGGATTAAAAATGTCCCCTGAATTTTTGAAAAATTTGACACCCAAAATAATACCAGGCTTATCACTACTCTCAATTATTGTGAATGGCTTAAATTGCCCTATAAAGAGACACAGCCTGGCTGACTGGATACAAAAACTCAGGTCAGATCCTAGCTGCACACAAGAATCTCACCTTCCCTTAAAAGATAAATATAGATTCAGGGTGAAGAAATGGTCATATATAATCCAGACAAATGGCAAATAGAAAAAAAGCAGTTGTGGTAATTTTATTCAGGTACAATAGGCTTGAAACCAACAAAAGTAAGGAAAGATAAGGATGGTCACTTCATATTTATTAAGGGAAACACTCAACATGATTAAATTTCAATTATTAATATTTATGCACCAAACCAGAATACTTCTCAATTTATAAGAAAAACTCTAACTGAAATGAGCACCTTAATTACCTCCAGCACTGTAATAGCCAGAGGTTCTAACACCCTTTTGCTTGTGTTAGATCCTCCAATAAGAGACTAAACAAAGAAATTTTAGACTTAAAATCAACCATCCAACAATTGGATTTAACAGACATATACAAAACATTTCATCCTAACAAAACTGAATACACATTTTTCTCATCAGCACATGGAACATCCTCCAAAATTGATCACATCTTAGGTCACAAAGCTAAACTCAGCAAATTTTAAAAAATAGAAATTATCTCTTGTATCTTCTCAGACCATCATGGAATAAAAGTTGAACTCAGTAACAACAGGAATCTGCAATCTCACACAAAGACATGGAAACTAAATAATCTTATGCTAAATGATAGCTGGGTCATTGATGAGATTAATAAAGAAATTACCAAATTTTGGATCAAAACAGTAATGAAAACATGAACTATGAGAACCTCTGGGATACTGCAAAGGCAGTCCTAAGAGGGAAATTTATAGTGTTGCAAGCCTTCTTCAAGAGAATGGAAAGAGAGGAAGTTGACAACTTAATGTGACATCTGAAGCAACTGGAAAAGAAAGAATATTCCAACCCCAAACATAGTAGAAGAAAAGAAATAACCAAAATTAGAGCAAAATTAAATGAAATTGAAAATAAAAAAATTATACAACAGATCAATGACACAAAAAGTTGGTTTTTTGAAAAGGTCAATAAAATAGACCTTTGTCTAACCTAACCAGAAATAGAAGAGTAAAATTGCTAATTTCATCAATCAGAAATGACAGAGATGAGATAACCACATACTTCACAGAATTTCAAAAAACACTTAATGAATAAATGAATATTACCAAAAAACTCTATTCTCAGAAATACAAAAATCTGAAGAAAATTGACCAATATTTGAAATCATGCCATCTTCCTAGACTTAGCCAGGAAGAAGTGAAAATGTTAAACAGGCCCATATCTAGTTCTGAAATAGAATCAGCTATACAAAATCTTCCCAAAAAGAAAAGCCCTGGACGAGATGGTTTCACATCAGAATTTTACCAAACTTTTAAAGAGGAACTAGTACCCATATTACTGAACATTTTCCAAAACATAGAAGAAGAAGGAATATTTTGCAACACATTCTATGAAGTAAATATCACCCTCATCCCCAAACTAGAAAAAGACCCAACAAGAAAAAGAAATTATAGGCCAATATCTCGAATGAATATTGATGCAAAAATATTCAATAAGATCCTAGCAATCAGAATCCAGCAACACATCAAACAAATTATATACCATGACCAAGTGGGTTTTATCCCAGACTCTCAAGGCTGGTTGAACATATGTAAATCTATAAATGTAATACATCACATAAACAAATTAAAAAAGAAAGACCACATGATCCTCTCAATTGATGCAGAAAAAATCATTTGATAATATCTAGCATCCTTTATGATCAGAACACTTAAGAAAATAGGTATAGAAGGAACATTTCTTAAACTGATAGAGGCCATATACAGCAAACCCACAGCCAATATCGTATTGAATGGAGTAAAATAGAATTCATTTCCACTCAGATCAGGTACCAGGCAAGGATGCCCACCATCTCTACTGCTTTTTTACATTGTAATGGAAGTATTAGCCATTGCAATTAAGCAAGAGAAGGCAATCAAGGGTATCCATTTAGGGTCAAAGGAGATCCAACTTTCACTTTTCGCAAATGATATATTGTATACCTGGAATACCCCAGGGACTCAACCACAAAACTAGAAGTGATCAAAGAATACAGCAGCCTCTCAGGCTACAAAATCAATAGTCAAAAATCATTAGCATTCATATATGTCATAAAGTCAAGCTGAAGAAACAGTCCTGGACTCTATTCCCTTTACAGTAGTGCCAAAGAAAATGAAAAATCTAGGAGTGTACCTAACAAAGGACATGAAAGATCTCTATAAAAAGAACTATGAAACTTTGATAAAAGAAATAGCTGAAGATGTCAACAAATGGAAAAACATACCACGCTCATGGCTGGGAAGAATCAACATTATTAAAATGTCTGTACTACCCAAAGCAATTTACAGATTTAATGCAATTCTTATTAAAGCACCTCTGTCATACTTTAAAGATCTGGAAAAACTAGTACTTCTTTTTATATGGAATCAGAAAAAATGTCTAATAGCCAAGACATTACTCAGAAATAAAAACAAATCAGGAATAATCATGCTACCAGACTTCAGACTATACTATAAATCTATAGTTATCAAGACAACACAGTACCAGCACAAAAATACAGAGGTAGATGTATGGAATAGAGTTGAGAACCAAGAGATGAATCCAGGCACTTGTTATCATATGATCTTTATAACCCTATCAAAAACGTACACTGGGGAAAAGACTCCCTATTTAACAAATGGTGCTGGAAGAATTGGCTGGCAATTTGTAGAAGACTGAAACTGGACCCACACCTTTCACCTCTAACAAAAATTGACTCTCACTGGATAAAAGATTTAAACCTAAGACATGAAACCGTAAAATTCTTGGAAAGAGTGCAGGTGAAACACTTGAAGAAATTGGTCTGGGAGAAAACATTGGGAGGAAGACATGCAGAGCAGTTGAAGCAATACCAAAAATACATTACTGGGTATCTGATTAAATTAAAAACCTTCTGCACTGCCAAGAAGTGAAAATGTTAAACAGGCCCATATCTAGTTCTGTAGTAAGTAAAGCAAGCAGACTGCCCTAAGAATGGGAGAGGACATTTGCAGGTGATATTTCTGACAAAGGTTTAATAACACAGAGAACTCAAACTTATTAATAAGAAAAAAAACAAGTAATCCCATTTCACTATGGACACAAGACCTGAACAGAAACTTCTTCAAAGAAGAGAGGCACATGGTATACATACACATGAAAGAATGCTCATCTTCTTTAATCATCAGAGAAATGCAAATCAAAACCACTTTGAGATACCATCTAACTCGAGTAAGAGTAGCTCACATAACAAAATCCCAAAACTGCAAATGTTGACGTGGATGTGGAGAAAAGGGAATACTTCTACACTGCTGGTGGGAATGTAAGCCAGTACACCCCTTTTAGAAAGGAGTTTACAGAATGCACAGGGATTTAAAAATTGACCTGCCATTGGATCCTGCAATTCCTCTATTAGGAGTATATCCAAAAGACCAAGAGTCACTTTGCAAAAAAGATATTTGCATCAGATTATTCATTGCAGCTCAATTCATAATAGCCAAGTCATGGAAGAAGCCCAAGAGCCCATCGACCCAGGAATGGATTAATAAATTGTGGTATGTGTATACCATGGAATACTATGCAGCCTTAAAAAAGATGAAGCCTTTAACTCTTTTATGTTTACATGGAGGAATCCCGAACATATTCTCCTGAGTAAAATGTCTCAAGAGTGGAGGAAAAAGTATCCAATGTACTCAATACTTCTATGAAACCTACTTATATTTACTCTCACTTTCTTATGAATGATAGAATACAACTATAACCCAGGATGAAGGAGAGAAATGGAGTGGGAAGGAAGGAGGGTGAGGGTTGGCAGAGGGAGGGTAAAAGGCAGGACTACACAATGGAACATATCACAAGGTTACAAATCAAATCTGTGAAGTGTAGAACATAGATGTTTTGGCACAATAATCAAGTAAATGAGGTGAAAGCTATGTTGATTAGTTCAATGTAACCATGTCAGACTGTATAAAAAACAAAATCAGCACATTGTACCCCACATATGCATGAATATATTCATGATCTATGTGCATTTGACTTAACAAAAAAAGAACCTCGAGCTAGATATCTGCTACATACAAGAATCTCATCTAACCTTAAAGGATAAATATAGACTTAGACTCAGGGTGAAGGGATGAACATCTATAACCCAGGCAAACAGAAATCAGAAAAAAGCAGGGGTTGCAATTTTATTTGCAGATACATTAGGCTTTAAGCCAACAAAAGCAAGGAAATACAATGATGGTCACTTCATGTTTGTTAAGGGAAACACTCACCATGAAGAGATTTCAATTATTAACATTTATGTGCCCAACCAGAATGCTCCTCAATTTATAAGGGAGACTAACAGACATGAATAATTTGATATCTTTCAGCACCAGAAGAGTTGGAGATTTTTACACCCCATTGGTAGTGTTGGATAGATCCTCCAATAAGAAACTAAGCAAATAAATTTTGGACTTAAACTTCACCATAAAACAATTGGATTTAATAGACAGCTACAGAACATTTCATCCTGCCAAAACTGAATACACATCCTTCTCTTCAGCCATTGCACATCCTCCAAAATTGATCACATTTTAGGTCACAAGTCTAATCTCAGCAAATTTAAAAGAATAAAAATTATTCCTTGTATTTCATCATATCATCATGGAATAAAAGTTGAACTCAGTAATAACAGGAATCTGCATACTCATACAAAGACATGAAAATTAAATAACCTTATGCTGAACGATAACTGGGTCTTAGATAACATTAAGAAGGAAATTGCCAAATTTTTGGAACAAAACAATAATGAAAACACAAATTATCAGAACATGGAGAATACTGCAAAGGCAGTCCTTAGAGGGAAATTTATAGCATTGCAAGCCTTCCTCAAAAAATGAAAAGAGAAGAAATTAACAACTTAATGGGACATCTGAAGCAACTGGAAAAGGAAGAACATTCCAACCCCAAACTCAGCAGAAGAAAAGAAATAATCAAAATTAGAGCAGAATTAAATTAAATCAAAAAACAAAGAATTGTTCAAAAGATCAATGAATTAAAAAATGGGTTTTATGAAAAGTTTGGCAAAATTAAGAAAACATTGACTAAACTAACCAGAAATAGAAAATTAAAATACCTAATATCAGAAATCAGAAACGATAAATGCAAAATAACATCAGACACCTCAAAAATTCAAAAAATACTTAATGAATAATACAAAAAACTCTATTCTCAGAAATATGAAAATCTGAAGGAAATTGACCAATACTTGTAAGCACACCACCTTCCTAGACATAGCCAGAAAGAATTGGAAATGTTGAACAGACCTATACCAAATACTAAAAGAGAATCAACTATACAAAATCTCCCCCAAAGAAAGCATCTCAAATGGTTTCACATCAAAATTCTATCAAACCTTTAAAGAAAATTGCACTTACATAAGCTTTTCCAAAACATAGAAAAAGAATAAATAGATGTTATCAAGACAAGATGGCGGACTGCAGGCAGCTATTTCCAGAGGCTGTCATCCAGAAGGAGACTTAAAGGACAGAAGTTTAGCAAGAGAGCTGATGGTTTGGAGTGGATCCAAGAGAGAAGATTGAGGAATGCACTCCAACCTTGCTGAGGCAAGCTGTGACCCCAAAAATACAATCAAAAGGTACAAAATCCACCACCAAGTGGATGGGAGTCCCCTCCCCCACAAGAAGGGCTCACAGTTTACTCCATACAAACAAGTTAGCAGAGTTCAAATATCCTACAACTCTATCTCTATCCTACAGGACAGACCCCCTAAACACTGGACCTCCTACCACTGCTGGCATGCCACGGCACCTTCCTGCCAGGTATAAAACTGTAAAACTGTATAAAACTGTGTATATTCTCTACCTACAACTCTGAACTTCCAGGATTCCCCCCCACACTCTCACCCTGAGGTCTGGAGGTTTGTCACCCATTGAGTTCAGATTTGGGGGCATTTCCTTGAGAGGAGTGGAGGGGGAAAGGGCTGGTGCTGGTCTGTGCTGATGCTGTGGCATGGGAGCAAGGAGAGGACGGTCAGTTGAGAGGAAGCCATACAGGAGCTGCAGTATTGTAGAGTGGCAGCTGCAGCAGCCTGAAAGGCTCACATCCCTGAGGCCATTCCAGATAGGCACGTCCTGTCTCTCTGGACAACCAGAAGTTCCAGGCAGGAGCCACTGGCTGAATGGACTTGGGAAGTTCTGTGAGTAAAGAGACCATAATAGCACCTAGCCCTCAGGGAAATATAGCTGAGACAAAGGCAGTGGGCAGGCAGAGGCTGGAATTGACACCTGAGTGTAAACTCTAATTGCTTGCTGCCCAGGGCTGAGTTTCTTATCAGCTCTAGCAGCTCTGGCCCCAGCATCAGAGAACAGAGTGTGGAAGGTTGGACCTGGGGCTGAAGTCCAAAGATACATAACCAGCTACTCATTTGGTTATTTCTGGAACACAGTCTCATCTGCATACCTTATGCTGTTCACTTCCCCAGCTGACACTCCTAGTGTTGATGGAGACCTCAGGTAGCTCAGAACATCAACCAAAGATCATCAAAGTCCCTTAAGAATTTTGACTGGAAGCTTGCCATGAGGGCCATGACTTTGGAAGACCCAATATTTTAAAACTCTATGAATAATAAGAGTTGTATGTGATAACCAGGTGGAATTTATTCCTGGAATGCAAGGATGGATCAACATACAAAAATCAGTCAGTGTAATATGCCACATTAACAGAATGAAGGGGAAAAAATACATTATCATCTCAATTTATACCAAAAGCATTTGACACAATTCAAGACTTTCATGATTTAAAAAAATAATAACCTCCATAAACTAAGAGTAGAAGGGAACTACCACAATATAATAAAGGCCATGTATGGAAAACCTGCAGTGAGTATCATATTCAATGATGAAGGACTGAAAGCCTTTTCCTTAAGATCAGGAATAAGAAAAGGATGCCTGTTTTCACTACTTCTATTCAAAGCAGAACTGGAAGTTCTAGAAAGAGAAATTAGGCAAGAAAAAGAAAGAAAATTCATACAAACTAGAAAAGAAGTAAAAATTATCACTACTCCCAGATGATAGGATCATATATGTAGAAAATCCTAAAGATTCCACAAAAACCATTAGAACTATTAAATGAATTTTGTGAAGTATCAGGATACAAGTTAATATCAATTTTATTTCTATACACTAACAATGAACTATCTGAAAATAGAATTAAGAAAACAATTCTATTAATAATATCATTAAAAAGAGTCAAATACTTAGGAATTAACTTAACTAAGGAGGTGAAAGCCTTTATAATGAAAACTACAAAACATTACTGAAAGGCTCGGCACCTGTCACTCACGCAGCTAGGGTGCCAGCCACATACTCTGGAGCTGGCAGGTTCAAATCCAGCCCAGGCCAAAAAACAGCTGGGCATTGTGGTGGGTGCCTGTAGTCCCAGCTACTTGGGAGGCTAAGGCAAGAGAATCACTTGGGCCCAGGAGTTTGAGGTTGCTATGAGCTGTGATGCCCTGGCCCTCTACTTAGGGTAACAGCTTGAGACTCTATCTCAAAAAAAAAATAATAAATAAAATAAATTACTAAAAGAAATTAAATAAGACACAAATAAATGGAAACACATCCTATGTTCATGGATTGCCAGAGTTAACATTGTTAAAATGTCAGTATTACCCAAAGTGGTCTACAGGTTTACTGCAATCCCTATCAAAATCTCAATGGCATTCTTTGCAGAAATAGATAAACCTATTCTAAAATTCATATGGAATATCAAGAGACTCTAAAGAGCCAAAACAATTTTGAAAAAGAACAAAGCTGAAGGATTCATGCTTGCTGATTTCAAAACTTCCTACAAAGCTACAATAATCAAAACAGTATAGTAATGTTATAAAGACAAATATACAGGCCAATAGAATAGAATGAGAGCCCAGAAATAAATCTTTGCATATATGGTCATATGATTTTTGACAAGGCAGCCAAGGCCATGAGATGGAGAGAAGGGTCTTTTTAACAAATGATGCTGGAAAAACTGGATATCTACATGCAAAGGAATGAAGTTGGATCCTGACCTAACATCATATACAAAAATTAACTCAAGGCACTCTACCAAGGGTGACAAAGAGAGACTCTGTCTCAAAAAAAAAAAAATCAATTCAAAATGGATCAAAGACCTAAATGTAAGAACTAAAGCAGTAAAACTCTTATAAAAAAAAAAAATAAGACCAAATTTTTGGATTTGGGCCAGGTGCAGTAGCTGACACCTATAATCCTAGCACCTTGGAAGGTGAAGAGAGGATTGCTTGAGTTCAGGAGCTCAAGACCAGCCAGAGCAAGAGTGAAATCCCATTTCTACTAAAAACCAAAAAATTACCCAGGTGTCATGGCATGTACCTGTAGTCCCAGCTACTTAGGAAGCTGAAGCAGAAGCATTGCTTGAGCCCAGGTGTTTGAGGTTTCGGTGAGCTATGATGATGCCACTGCACTCTACCCAGAGCAACAGAGTAAGACACCATCTCAAAAAAAAAAAAAAATAGGATTTGGCAATGATTTCTTGAATATGAAAGCAAAGGCAGAGGTAATAACAACAACAACAAAAAGAGAAATTCGGCATGGTGCCTGTAGCACAGTGGTTCTAGCACCAACCACATATACCAAGGCTGGCAGGTTTGAACCCAGCCCAGGCCAGCTAAATAATAACAACTGCAACAAGAAAATAGCTGAGCATTGTGGCAAGCACCAGTAGTCCCAGTTACTTGGGAGGCTGAGGCAAGAGAATCACTTAAGCCCAAGAGTTTGAGGTTGCTGCGAGCTGTGATGCCAGAGTTTGAGGTTGCTGCGAGCTGTGATGCCACGGCACTCTAACCAGGGTGACATAGTGAGACTCTGTCTCAAAAAAAAAAAAAAAATGACAAATTAGACTTTATCAAAATGTTTTAATTTTTATGCATCAAGAGATACTATTAATAGAGTAAAAAGGGAACCCACAAAAGGGAGAAAATATGTGCAGGGTGGATATAAAGTTCGTGTGCAATTTACTATGTTAAACTATTTTAAATTGCACTGGAACTTTATGTATAGATAGGAAGTTAACATTCAAAATATGGAGAGAACTTCTAAAATTCAACAATAAAAACACCAAGAACCACATTCAAAAATGAGCAAAAGATTTGAAGAGACATTTCTCTAAAGCAAATACACAGATGGCCAATAAACACATGAAAATGTGCTCAACATTCACAATCATTAGAGACATGCAAATCAAAATGACAATGAGATGCCAGTCTTCACCCATCAGGATGGCTACTAGTCTACAAAACATAAATTAGTAAGTTCAAGGATGTAGAGAAATTGGAACCCTTGTGCACTGTTAGTGGAAATGTAAAATGGAACAGCTAAGGTGGAAAGCAGTGTGGCAGTTACTCAAGAAATTTAAAAAAGAATTATCATATGCTCTAGAATACCACTTCTGAATAAATACAAAAAGAAAGCAGGGGCTCCAACAGATATTTATATATCCATGTTCATAGCAGCATTATTCACAATAGCTAAAATGTGGAAGCAACCCAAGTATTCATGGAGAGAAGAATGGATAAGCAAAACAGGGCATATGCCCACAATGGAAAATTATTCAGGCTTAAAAATGAAGACTATTCTGACATGTGCTACAATGTGGATGAACCTTGAAGAACGTATGCCAAGTGAAATAAGACAGTCACGAAAAGATGAATGCCATATGATTCTACTTATATAAGGTACTTAGTCAAAATCATAGGGAATGAAAGTAGAATGGATGTTTCCCGGGAATGCAGGGAAAGGGTGATAGAAAGTTATTGTTTACCAGATATAGAGTTTTAGTTTTAAAAGATTAAGTGTTGGAGATGGATGCTAGTGATTGTGATGCAGAACATTGTGAGTATATTTAATGTCACTGAAATATTTGCTTAAAAATGATTAGAATGGGCTCCATGCCTGTGACTCAAGTGGCTAAGGCACCAGTCACATACACGTAAGGTGGCAGGTTTGAATCCAGCCCGGACCCACCAAACAACAATGATGGCTGCAACCAAAAAAAAAAGAAAAAAAAATAGCCAGGCATTGTGGCAGGCGCCTGTGTCCCAGCTACTTGGGAGGCTGAGGCCAGAGACTCTCTTGAGCCCAGGAGTTGGAGGTTGCTGTGAGCTGTGATATCATGGCACTCTACCCAGGGGGACAGCTTGAGGCTGTCTCAAAAAAAAAAAATTAAAAAAAATGATTATAATGGGCTCAGTGCCTATAGCTCAGTGGGTAGGCACCAGCCACATACACCAGCGCTGGTAGGTTCAAACCCAGCCCAGGCCAGCTAAACAACAATGACAACAACAACAACAAAATAGCCGGGTGTTGTGGCAGGCACCTGTAGTCCCAGGTACCTGGGAGGCTGAGGCAAGAGAATCACTTAAGTCTAAGAGTTTGAGGTTGCTATGAGCTGTGAAAAATGGTAATTTTGTGATGTATATTTTATTACATTAAAGGAAGTTTAGGCTCGGCGCCTGTGGTTCGGTTGGCTAGAGCACCAGACACGTACACCTAAGGTGGAGGGTTCAAATCCCCAGCCTGGGCCCGCCAAACAACAATGATGGCTGCAACCAAAAAAATGGCCAGGCGTTGTGGCGGGCGCCTATGGTCCCAGCTACTTGGGAGGCAGAGGCAGGAGACTCGCTTGAGCCCAGAAGTTGAGGTTGCCATGAGCTGTGATGCCATGGCACTCTACCCAGGGGGATAGCTTGAGGCTCGGTCTCGAAGGAAGAAGGAAAAAAAAAGGAAAAAAAAAGGAAGTTTAAAAAAATCCTCTCTGACTTGATAACCCAAATGCTCATTAAATAAAACCTATAGCTTTCAGTTCTTTGGCCTTTCACCCTACTGCTCTATGGTTTTTGCTTTCTTTTCTCGTTTGCCTTCTGTTTTCTTTTTTGTTCTGGCTTTCTTCCTCCCTGTGTACCTTCTTTATTCCATTGCCCTTTTCCCTGATAGTTGTCTTTATTTGTTTGAATACTTAAGTTTCTTTTCCTGGTAAGTCACACAGCTGGGAAGATAATTCCCAGCAGAAGACTTTCTACTACAGTCAGGTGTTCTCTGCACAACCTTTTTCCAAGGTTACTGTATATTGGCCTCACTGTGATAATTAATTTCACATGTCGATTTCACTGGGCCATGAGGTACCCAGAAAATTTGCCAAACATTATTCTAGATGTGTCTAGGAGGGTATGTCTGAATAAAATTAACGTTTTGAATTGGTATACTGAGTGAAGCAGGCTGCTCTCCCTAATGTGACCATGCCTCATTCGGTTACCTGAAGACCAGAATAGAACAAGAAGGCTGAGTAAGAAGGGACATCTTATACCTGACTGTTTGAGCTAGGTTATTGGTCTTTTCCACCTTCAGACTTGGACTAACATGTTGGGTTAGTCCGAGTCTTAAGCCAGTTGGCTTTCAGACTAAAACATAAGACCGAAACAAGACCCACCACTCACAAAAATTAACTCATGATGGGTAACAGACTTAAACCTAAGAATGAAACTATAAGAATTCTAGAAGAAAATGTTGGGAAAACTCTTACAGATATTGGCCCAGGCAAGGAATTTATGAAGAAGATCCCAAAAGCAATTACAGCAGCAACAAAAATAAATAAATGGAATAAGAACAAGTTAAAAAGTTTCTGCACAACTAAGGACACAATCAATAAGTCAGGTAGACGACAACCTAGAGAATGGGAAGAGGTGCTACACATCTGATAAAGGACTGATAACCAGAGTCTACAAAGAACTCAAGCTAATCAACAAGGAAAGATCAAACAACCCCATTAAAAAGTGGGCAAAAGACATGCACAGAAATTTTTCTAGGAAAGACAGACTAATGGCCAAAAAACACATGAAAAAATGCTCAATATCTCTAATCATCAGAGAAATACAAGTCAAAAGTACAGAGATCTCACCTAACCCCAGTGAGAATGGCTCACATCATAAAGTCTTAAAGCAACAGATCCTCAGATCAAAGCAAGTTTACCTAAGTGGTGAAAGCCAATCTGCAAAGACTGAGTGAAGAGGCTGTTGTCTTTTTTCTCTTGGTATTTTTTTTATTTGTTTTAGCTCCTAGCATTCAAGGAAGTCTCTGTCAAATTATTAGCTGAACATGAACTAAAGAACAGAGACTTCAGTGATCACACATGGCAATAGTTTGGAAAAGTCCCAAAATAAATGGCATATTATAACCTTCAACAATCATTTTTTAAAGGCAAAAAAATAAACCCTGGGAACAGAGAGAATATAACTTATAAAGTTACTATATTAGATTAGGCATATGCCCAATTTTCAACAAAAAGAATCATAAGACATACAAAGAAACAGGAAACATTCAAAGGAATAAAATGAATCAACAAAAACTACCTTGAGGAATATAAGACATCAGACTTAATAGACAAAAACTTTAAAACTGGTATATCGAATATACTCCAAGAACTATAGGAAAATATAGGCAACAAACTAAAGGAAAATTGGGAAAACAATACATAAAGAAAATTAAAATACCAGAAAAGGGAATTGACATTATAAAAAAGAAACAAACATTCTGGAGTTGAAAAGAACAAAAACATAAATAGAAAATTCACTAAAGAGTTTCAATAGATTAGGTCAGGTAAAAGAAAGAATAGTGAGCCTGATACAGAACAACTGAAATTATCAAGTCTCAGAAGAACAAAGATAAAATAATGAAGAAAAGATGAACAGAGTTTCAGGGTCTTATGGAATGTCATCAAGTTGGCCAACATATAGCTTATGAGAGTCCCAAAAGGAAAAGAGAATGTAAAGGGGCCGAAAAATAATTTGAGGAAATAATGGCCAAAAAACCATTCCAAATTTGATGAAACATATAAATCTCCAAATCCAAGGAGCCAAACAAACTCCAAGTGGGACAAACCCAAAGAGACCCACCCCCAAATACATTATAATTAAACTGTCAAAAGAATATTTTTTTAACTTCTGCAATTATTAGTTTGTTTGTATCATCCAAGTCTCAGATATTTAGTATTCATTTTCTTGGATTTGGCAACAGTTTCTTAAATATGACATCAAAAATACAAACAACAAAAATAAAAATAGATAAATTGGACTTCATCAAAGTAAAACCACTTGTGCATAAAGAGCCACTATCCAGAGAGTTAAAAGACAAATGACAGAATAGGAGAAAATGTTTGCAAATCATATATCTGATAAGGGATTAGCATCTAGAATATAGAAAGATCTCCTATAACCCAACAACAATTTTAAAGTGAGGCTGGGCAATGACTCATGCCTATAATCCTAACACTCTGGGAGATTGAGGCAGGAAGATTGCTTGAGCTTAGAATTTCAAGACCAGCCTTGTCTCCACAAAACAATAGAAAATTTACCCAGACATGGTGGCACACATCTGTAGTTTCAGCTAATCAGGAGGATGAGGAAGGAGGATTGCTTGAGTTCAGGAGTTGGAGTTTGCAGTGAACTATTATGCTACTGCACTCTAACTGGGGCAACAGAGAGACACTGTCTCAAAAAAAAAAAAATGATTTTTCTAATGAGCAAAGAACTTGGATAGAAGTTTCTCCAAAGAGATATGTAAACCATGAAAAGATGTCCAAATTCATTAGTTGCCATGGAAATTCAAATCAAAACAATCATGGGACACCCTTCAGGATGAGTATTATAAAAGATATGAAAAATAATAAGTGTTAGGAAGGATGTAGAGAAATTGGAACCCTCATACATCGCTGGTAGGCATGCAACATGGTGCAGCACTGAGAAAAATAGTTGAGTGGTTCCTCAAATGTTAAACATGCCATATGATTCAGCATTCCACCTCAAGGCCTCTGTCCAAAAGAATTGAAAGCAGGGAATCGAATGGATACTTATACACCAAGGTTAGAGCAGTATCATTTCCAAAAGCCAAAAGTGGAAAGGACCTAAGTCCCCATCAACATAAGAATGGATAAACAAAATGTGATGTACACTTATCATGGGCTATTACACACTTCAAAAAAAAAGAAATGTGCTTCTATTGACTCCTTCTCAAAACTGGTTCCCTTTAAAGATGACTCTAAGCCTTTATACTCTTTTTGACCAAGGCTGCACTTTTCAAATTAGTATATATCGGCTCGGTACCTGTGGCTAAAGTGGCTAAGGCGCCAGCCACATACACCGAAGGTGGTGGGTTCGAATCCAGCCCAGGCCGCCAAAACAACAATGATGGCTGCAACCAAAAAATAGCCGGGCATTGTGGTGGGCGCCTGTGGTCCCAGCTACTTGGGAGGCTGAGGCAAGAGAATCGCTTAAGCCCAGGAGTTGGAGGTTGCTATGAGCTGTGATGCCATGGCACTCTACCCAGGGGGATAGCTTGAAGCTCTGTCTCAAAAAAAAAAAAAATTAGTATATATCTTTCTTCAACTAGGAAGATTTTTCTCTCTTCTCATATAAAGCTGGCTTCTAACTTTTCAAAAATCTCTACACAAGAAATGGAGAACAGCAAAAACTCCAACAACAGCTGCACATGTCACCAATTCCCAAAGAAAATCATAAAAATTAGGACCTGGTCTCATATTGTCAGGCAATGTTACCAAAACCTAAAGAAGGTTCTGGCCTAGCTCCAGTTGCTTGCAGCATGGAAAGCCAATTACTGAGACAATAAGGATTGCTAAGGAAGAAAGGAATTTTTAATACAAATGATTTAAGCCAGGAAGGGGTTAGGAGTCTTTGGGGGACACATTCCTCAAGGTGTCCTCCATCTTCCTAATAGAGAATAGGAGCTTTTATAAGGAGTTAAGGAATGTGATCAACTCAAAAGTCCAAAGTCTTTTTTTATACTCTTTTTTTTATTAGATCATAATTGTGTACATTAATTCTATCATAGGATACAGTGTGTTGCTTCCATATGCAGTTTGGAAAACTCTCATCCAACTGGCTAACATAGTCATCATGTCTTTCTCATAATTGTTGTGTTAAGACAT
>CAUYQV010030104.1:0-14922 GCA_963574575.1 Galagoides demidoff | reverse complement strand
TGTCAAATCTACTAAGAGTAGAGTATAAATGTCTTTTTTATTTTTTATTCTTTTTGAGACAAAGTCTTACCCTCAGTAAAGTACTGTGGCATCACAGCTCACAGCAACCTCCAACTCCTGGGCTTAGGTGATTCTCTTCAGCCTTCAGAGTAGCTGGGACTACAGGCACGCACCAGAATGCCTGGCTATTTTTTTGTTGCAGTTTGGCCCAGGGCGGGGTTCCAACGTGCCACCCTCATATATGGGACCAGCACCCTACCCAATGAGCCACAGGTGCCACCCAGAGTATAAATGTTTTAACATAACAATTAAGAAAGTGCAGTGAAGGCTATATTAACCAGTTTTTTGTATTTCAAATTCTATACAAAACCAGCGCATTATATCCCATAAATCCATTGATGCACACAGCTATGATTTAATTTTAAAAAAGAGTAATAAAATGCAAATCTGATCTAGTCGCTTTTTTGCTCAAAACTCTTCAGTGCCTCCAGATTGTCCTCAATTTTTTTTTTTTAAATGGCTTACCATGAGGTCATTCCTGATCTGGCATCATTTTAGCTTTCCAAACTTTTCACCTGCCACCCTCAACCTCACACACTGGCCTCCAATAGCACGTGCTTTCTTACCTCCCTGGCTCTCCACCAATCTGTGATTTCCTTACCTGTAGTACTCAAATCTGCCCTGTTCTTGGGGACTGTTCCGGAGCACCCTTCTTCTCTTCTGCATTTGCTCACAAACCTGAGGATCTCAGGCGGACCCCCCCCCCCACTACTTCATCCATGAAGTAGTTCCTGGCTTCCCTAATGGGTAGGTTAGGTCCCCCTCTTCCGTGTCTCCACTGCAACTCTTCTGCTCATTTTACCAAAGCATTTGTCATACACTACATTCAGTTCGTTGGTTTGTCTGTTGCCTTCACTAGACTGATACAGGCAAGTTCTGTGAGGGCTTGCTCTGTCTTTGCATCAGTCGGTTGTGGTCTAGTCAGAAAAACAACCAAGACTAGTCATTTTCCTAGGAAGGAATTGAATCCAAAGAATTGAGTAAGTAGGCACTGGAGGACTGAGAAGGTGAAGCTGGCAACTCTGAGGCGCACAGCTGTAGTAACCCCAGGAAGCAGCTACCACCACCCCTAAAACTGAGGAATGAGGGAAATTTGGGGTACAGGAACCTCAAACTCTGCATGGAGAGCCCTGAGAGCTGGGGCCCAGGTCTCTGGGGAAAGGATGTTGACCACTGACTGGTACTGATGGCCCCAGCAACCTGGGAAAAGGACCAACCGAGCTTGAAGGAAGGGACCCGGAGGCACAGGGCTGGGGCTGGCTGGAGCCACTATCTCCTGGCGGGAGGGCGGGCAGGGTGGGATCAGGGGTAGGAATTGTGCAGAGGCTGATTTGGGGAGTGTGAGGGGGAAAACTGAAACTAACTGCTGTGGTCTGGTAAAAGCCACGGTGGTGGTGATGCTGATGGGAACAGCAGCACTGGGAAGATGCCATCTCCTCTTCCTCTTCCCGGCTCAGCTAGAGCCCCCTGCCAGCAGAGCCCCGAGGGGAGCCTCCTGCCCACTATGGCTGGTGGAGGTCACAAAGGGTGGGTGTGGGTCTGACAGGGGTAAGCTTAAGGCGACACAGGCTGGGTTCACTGTGACTGGGACCTAGTAAGATTTCAGTAAATAATTACAAAATGAATGAATGAACCAAAAACGAGCATTTAAACCTCTGTCCCAGAAACTGAGCAAAAATGACCAAGGAGAAGTATCAATAAAGGAAAAACTCCGAAATTTTCCTTAGGGGAGAAACAAGGAACCAGTATTACCCACACTTGGTACCAACTAGTTAGTGGGCATGGTTACATCTGGATAAAGAGCAGACCCTGCCAAACTCAAGAAAGACATCATGAGACTTTGTGAAAAATAGAGAAGGAAATTCTGACAAACCCAGAGGAGATGCCTTAGTGCATGCAGGTCATGCAAAGTGACTGGGTCATGCAAAGAAGTCTGGGCAGCTCTGCGGTGTTAACAGCATCCCCAGACCATGATAGAGAGTTAGCTTTTCTCTGCCATGGCCCAGGCCTTCTCTTATGTCTCTGGATGCTCAGGGAGCCAGGAGGACATAGGGCAACCCCCTCCACACTTTTGGGCAAGGTCTGAAGAAAGAGCAAAGCAGGAGATCTCTGGGGACTACTCTAGTGACAGCCATTTCCTCACCTTGAACTTGTGAGAACTATTACACAAATCAGAGCTTTTAGCTAAATAATTGGATCACTTCAGACTGAGACAGTGCTCTCAGATTCAGAAGGATAATGTCAGCCCCCACTGAGCAAAAAGAGACCAAGCCACATAGTGCTCATATAACAGTGCTTATCCAAATAGAGAAGGCTATGGAGAAAGCCTGTTCTAGGGCTGGAGTTTCCATGAACGCAAAGAAAATAAAGTAAGTCAATTCTCCCAGTGGAAGGCCGTGACATTAGCTCCTTTCCCCATTTCTCTCAAGACATGGCCCAAAAAAGTAGAGAGTGGTTCACAAGGAATCTACCATTCAATTCAGTGAAAATAATTTGTCTTCCCTGATCTGAATAAATTGAAGGAACAGGTTTATAGCAGAGCAAACAAAAACAACATGTAACTTACTTTAGTATAGCTTGTCTCCAGGTTATGGATTAAATAACATTCCTGAGAACATTTTAAAGGTAAATTTGTGTGTAACACAGATGCCTGATGAACAGCACATATCCAATAATAATAGCAATGATATTGTAATGGGCCACTGTATTACCCATACAGTGTAATGTTGTAATAATAATAATATCCTGTACTATAAACAAGTTACAGAACCTATTGTGTTCTTTCAATTCAAACAAATCAAGCACATAAACAAACTTGTATAAAAAGTTTAGATAGGAGAAATTTCAAAATGAATATTAAATGGAAAACACCTAATGGTATGTGTCTTGCTTACTGAAGGGACATTTTTGAGGCAAGAAGCCAAACTGACTTAATCAGAAGGTGATAATGGAAATGGTGCTGGAGAGGAGAAAGTGGGTGCTGGAGAATTGGCATTTGACTATTGCTGGAGAAGGGGAGCTCACCACTGAAATAAGTTTCTGGAAAAGGTATTTAGGGTTGTTCATAAAGCCTTTTTCTTTTTTTCACATAAGTGGCTTTGCAGCTACTGATGTTCTCACCAACTGAATGGGAAAACTTTGTAAATGGTTCAATGTTAGAATCTTGCTGCTTGGCTCTGCGCCTGTGGCTCAAGCGGCTGAGGCGCCAGCCACATATACCTAAGGTGGTGGGTTCGAATCCCCAGCCTGGGCCCGCCAAACAACAATGATCGCTGCAACCAAAAAATGGCTGGGCTTTGTGGCGGGCACCTGTAGTCCCAACTACTTGGGAGGCTGAGGCAGGAGACTTGTTTGAGCCCAGGAGTTGGAGGTTGCTGTGAGCTGTGATGCCATGGCACTCTACCCAGGGGGATAGCTTGAGGCTCCGTCTCAAAAAAAAAAAAAAAAGAATCTTGCTGCTCAAGTCTAGCATCTCTCACTTTAATGAGACAAAAGGGTGCTCGGCTCATTCTCTTGTCCTGAACTTTCCTATCTCTGGATCTCCTGATTCTTCATGTTCTTGTGTTTCTGTCAGCTTCTCTACCTACCTATGAGACTAGCTGTGCCAAGGAGCCTGCTTATGCCATGTGGGTTTCTTTATATGCATGAAAGAAACTAGCTACCAACATATAAGCTTAATTATTTAATTATAAAGTATCCTTATTGGGAGCCTCAGGAGCCCACTTGCATGTACAGAAGACAGTAATTTGGGTTGTCTGTAACCTGAGGACTGCACATATGTAAAACACGAAAGAAAGAAATAAACAAACTATGCAAACAATAAGAGAGAAATCATTGATATATTTACCATAAGAAACCATAAAATGTCTATACTTTACTACTTAGGATTTTTTTTTAATGGACTCAGTGAAAATAAGATGAGAAGAGAATAGGTTAAGAATAAAAGTGTTGTGAAAGATTTAAAGAAAAAGGTGATATAGATACAGTTTCACTTCAGAGTTTATAGCAGGAATTAAAAGCAAAACTAAAGATAATCAGAGCTGCAGAAATTGAATTATATGTATAATGTGGGTAATTTTGATGGAAGTCATCCATAATCCAGAGAAAGAGAAAAACATAATCAGAAATTATATGACAAATGATAGATAGACAGTGGAGATGCAATAACATAGATAATCAGCATTTCTGAAGAAGAGGACGAAATAAAAGAAACAAAAACATTTCTAAAGATATATGAAAAAAAAAGTTTCTAGAAGTTAGAGAATGTCTTAACCAAAACAATTCACCCATTCTTAGGCAAAATTAACAAAGAAACAGACTTGTTATAGTCTACTCATATACTATTTAGTAGAACCTCTGTAATTGACCACCTTCCTACATTAACCACCTCCTTACGTTGACCTAATTTTCATAAACTGGACATGCACCACATGTACATATCAGTACAGTAGCCTAGTTTTTTGTGTTGACCAGTGTGTTAAAGTCCCTTGGGTGGTTGAGTTACAGAGGTTCTACTGTATTTATATGCTAGCATATTCATATACTAGTCATATTCTGGTGGCAATATTATTTCAGAAATAAAAAAACCCTACCATCATCTAGAGAGAATGAACAAGTCACCTCCAAAGAAAAAGCAATTGGGATAATCTCAGATTTTTCTTCAATGTTAAATAACAGAAAATAACAAATATTTAGAAAATTTTGAGAGGAAAAAGTTGAGACACAAGTATATGATCTAAGGCAAGGTCTATCCAAATCAGACCTTCTCTGTAAGGCTAAATAATCACTGCTTTCACTCGACTCTGGGTTTATGGAACTACATGTACCTACCACACTGAGCTATGTGTATCTTGACACATAATACCCATAACAGGGCCTCATTGATATTCAATGTTCAATTGAATCAAGTTGAATTAAATTATTGAGAAATAAATGCTGAATGTTAATGGCTAGAGGACTATCAGGGAACAAGGAAAATTTGAAAGTCACTTCTTAAGGAGTACTGTCTTCAGCATTTTGATCTATTGTCCTTAAGGTCTCAGAGCAGGGGTTAGGAGAATAAATACAGGCGGGCAGCTTGCCTTGTGTTCCCACCAAAACCATCAAACTTGCTAGTATGCAGAATGCAGGAGAAAAAGGCATCCTGTTGATTAACTGAGTCCCTCATCTTCAAACCATTTGTTTTGGCTTGATATATATACACAATAACTAGCAATCCACAAAGAATTAATTTCTCTAAAATTTATGAGTAATTTCTTTGATTTCCTTGATAACATATTTCATTTCTCTTTGTTCAATTTCTGGGACAAATATAAGCTGATATTTAAAAAGAGCTGAAAAATGAAAACATATTCCCCAAAACATAAAAGTCATTCAAGTCAATTCAAAGTTTATTTTAATTACATTTAATCAGGCTACTTGGGAGAAAAATGCCAATATATTAACAGATGACAGTAAAATGCTATTCTACTTCTTTTTGTTCCTTTCTTCTTCATTAGGAAAACTATCTTCAAATAAGGAAGGCTTGACTAATCATGAATATGAAATATCAAAAGCCCCAGATAGGAAGAAATCTTGTTAGAGAATGCCTTGCCATTGTTAATGAATTTAAGGGACCTGGGCCTCATAAACCAAAGCGTCCAAGATAAAGGGATGTGCAGATGTAACTGAAGATTCAGTTCCTTCCCTGACAAGTTATGAAGCTAGGAAGAATGAGGAAACACTGGCCTGACTTTTTTTTAAGAGGGAGAGACATGGATCTTTCAAAAGAGAAACTTGCTCCCTGACAAAATTCCAGAGTGGATTAATTAAAAGTAATCCATTATTGCATTAAAATTCTTTGTATGCTTTTGTAAAGAAATTGGTAATCACTGGGAATCAGAATAAGATTGCTTAGAATCATGCTGAACAAATATCAAATTCCTTGTGTCTGGAAAATCAAGAAACTAAAAGGTCAAATATCTATTGTCTCATTGTAAGAATAACACAGATTTTAATTATGTGCCAATAAACTTAACCAAATGCACCATTAGTTAGCACGGTAACATCAAAATAGAAATCTCTTGTAATCTGCCACAAGGCTCTGCTTAAAAAAATTGTATTTAATTATTATGTATATGTAATAGTCATATATTGAGAGAGAGGGCTATTTTTTTACCCTATCCTCATAAATTTGGGTGTTCTCCATTCCCCACTCCTGGCCTCCGCCTTCATAACTTTGAGTCATCCTTTAATTCTAAGTATAAACATTCATTCTCTGACTATGACCCTCCCCACAATTGCTTGGGCCCCATCTATATGCTTTCATTACATTATGATATGTCTGGAGAACATGAATTATGCAAAACTTTTTCAGTTTTGAAAATTTCTTTTCTTTGTCAAATGCCTTCAGCTGTGTCTTAAAATTTCCTCTTTATGTGAAGGAGGATGATCAACTGCTCTGATTTGCTCAGGACTAACAGATTTCCCAGGATAAGAGAGAAATATTTAGTACTAAAACTAGAAGAGGTCTGGATGAATTGGGACAATTTTTTTTTACCCTAATATGAAGAATCATTGCCTTCCTGCTGCTCCTCAAACTTTGCTTCTCTCCTTCCTCTTTGGACTGAGCAAGCCCAGCACAAGGAAAGCTGGATGACAGAAGCACCACTTGCCAGCAGGGGCCACCTTTTGTTATAGTAGAGACTGTAGAATAACTTTGCCTCAAGTGTAAGGTGTCCTGAAACAAAGCACCCCTTCCTTTGTTAAATATAAGTATGTTCCATTGGGTTACGTTAGAGTAAAAGACACCTATAAATAATGCAAAAAGAAAAATGAAGGTGAGGGAATCAGGGTAAATCTTGCTATTTTTGTCAGGCTGATCGAAAAGAATCTTAATTAAAACATATCCACATAGATTAGTAGATTCAGAAGATGGAACACTGATTTTGTGTTTCTAAGCAAAAGTCAGTTCTTCCAAATCAGGACTCATTAGAATAGGATCTCATAAAGGCAGTAGAAAAACACTCCTAAATGGCCGCTTACATTATGGGAAAACTACAATCCTTATCCCAGTGCTTTTCAACATTTTTTATCTCACAGCTTAAACTTATAGTTAAACTTCCATAGCACATTTAAATTATGTTGATAATTAGAAAAAGTAAAAAATAAAATATACTTACTGTGCTTTAAATGTCTTTCAAAAATAATTTAATTAATGATATTTAAAAATTTTCACAGCACGCCAGTTGAAAATCACCATCTTATCCCTTGGTAACCCTATAAAAGCTCAAGTTCTCCTTCTGGTATGGTTTTCTAATTAGGACTGTGGCAAGTACATGAGTTTTCAGAGCAGAGTCTGGGATTGTAAGAGAGAGCTGAGTAAGAGAGCTTGAGTAAAACTCAAGTTGAGAATCTAGGAGATATAGTGGGTTGTGAACCCACTGTGAGTACAAGCCAGGGAGGAAGCACAGGTCAGCCCTGGAGACATCAACCAAGAGGACTTAGAATGGAGACCGAAGGTGGATGGAACTCCTGGCACGTGGGTGTACAGGATGTGGACAAGGCAATCATCAAGGTCATGAACTAATCTCAACATCATCACCCACCCAGCTCCCTTTCTGTGAGTGAAATAGGATCAAGGGAGCTGGAAGAAGGCTTGAATATGCAGAGAGGAAACCTGAGTCTGAGAGGGAGATAGCCACATCATTATTATTTCAAACCATGTTCCTTCCCCAAAGACTAGCCTTGAGGGTTGCCTTAAGCACTGTTTCCAGACATTTGATGTAGCACTCAAGACTTGCAAGATCCATAGGTAATCAAAAGTTTGCTGGGGTGTAAGGAGAAAGGTGTGGTCTTGATTTGAGCAGTCATGAATACTGTGCACTATTAAGCTCAGACAGGAGCAGCAAAAGTTATACACATACACATATAGACCAAGCAACATCACTGCTCATCTCTACTAACCAAAATATATTTTAAAGAAGTAGTTCTACACAGCAGCTTCCCAAAGATGGATAAAGTTTTAGAGGCACAGGTGGTCTAATTTTGCAGAGACATGTTCCACAAAATGCAAACAGAAGTAATAAAGAGGGGGGAAGATGTGGGACTTTCAAGTATCTATAAATTTTTATTTTTAATACATCTAAAGCCAATAGCAAAATGTTAACATTTGTCGCATATCAGCAATGAGTGCATGGATGTATATCATATTGTTTTATGCACCCTTTTATGTGTTTGACAGAAATAGAGATGTCAAACATACTCTATAATAAACCATTTTTAAAAATTAAAAACAAAAAAAAATACATGCCCTATGCAGTTATTGCTGGCAGTTGAAATCAAAGGGATCAGAAAATGGACACAGATGGAAACCACCTTCTCCTTCTTATTCAGAATTTTGAACTTTTATTAAGCCAACTGTCAGAAAATGAACTGTTGGACTCTTGCAAGACTGGGATAAATTAGCACGTCTTATCTTTGTCAACCATGTGAATTTGCATATTGAAAAATATTGATATTTTCAATATTGATATTGAAAAATATCAATACAAATATGATATTTTTTTCTTGTTTTGTTGGTTTTGATTCAATTCCTAAAGAGCTTGATGTAACTTATCTTTCCATGGATAATCCTTTGCCAATGCAAATTTGACATGGCTGGATATAAGATCTTGTCTCATGACCAGTTAAACTTTATTTATTCTAATTATTTCATGGAATAACATATTATTTGTTGGGAATTCTCAGGGTAAGAGCAAGGCTGATGATACATTTCTTGGCATCACTAAAAAGAATGCAGTGATAGTTTCCCTACGTGATAAATATGATTTTTGTATACAACAAATATGTTTTATATCAGATGTAGAACTTAATATAACTTTATTATTTAAAAGGACTAAAGCAAACAAACAACATCCAAGAAGATCTAAGTACAATTTTTAGACCTAGTGAGGACAAATTCTACACTGCAGCTGTCCACTACATGAATCTAGAAAGAAGAGTTAAAGGGATTCTGTTGGTTAGAGGTGGCTTGATTGGCAAGTAAGAGAATTCCTAGTTTGCACAGGCTTAAACATAAAGACATTTTGTTACCTGACAAAGCACAGAGTCTGTAGGTGAGCATCTCAGAACTGGTTCAGTTGTTCAACCATCTCAACGAGGCTCAAACTCTCTCCATTTTCCTGCTCTGCCAATCCCAACATGGCAGGTGTCATGTTCAGGATTATAAGATGATTGAAACAGCTATGCACATTGTGATGCAGGGGCTAGGAGAGATTAAAGAGGTACAGTAGAAGAAACAAACAAAAATATCCTTTCCTTTAATGCCTTTCTTCTTTTAACAATAAGAAGAATAAGTCTTCTAGAACCTTCCAAGCAAACTTGATTCAAGATTCAAGCCTGGGCTTGGTACATTACATGATCCCAAGAACATTTGGGATCTTTTGGCAAAAAAAAATAAGTGTGGAAGAACAGTTGTTAAATTGGCAATGAAGAGAGTTTTTCATGGGGTGCCTAGGATCTTCACTTCTGAATTGTAAATGAAATAAATCTCCTAAAACATTGTA
The DNA here is from genome assembly GCA_963574575.1 of Galagoides demidoff. Lineage (NCBI taxonomy): Eukaryota > Metazoa > Chordata > Mammalia > Primates > Galagidae > Galagoides > Galagoides demidoff. Next base: position 5,317 of record CAUYQV010030104.1, on the reverse strand, counting down.
TAGCTCAGGCTAGTTTCTGACCAGGAACAAGTAATAAGCTTCTTGAGTTGATTTTGAAACCTAAGATATTTTTGCCAACAAAGCTATTTAAGAACTTCACAAAATAGGCAGAGGCAAGATGGCGGACTGCAGCCAGCTTTCCACAGAGGCTCCCATCCAGAAAGAGAGTTAAAAGACAAAAGGTTAAGAAGTAAGCTGATGGTTTGGAGCTAAACCAAGACAGAATGTTGAAGAATGCACATCAACCCTCCCTGCTGAGGAGAGCTGCTACCCCAAGGATACAAACAAAAGGTACGAAATCCATCACAAAGTGGGCAGGAATTCCCTCCCCCATGAGAAGGACTTGCAGTAAACTCCATACAAATAAGTGAGCAGAGTTCAAATGTCTTCCCATTCTATCCCACGGGAGAGACACTCTAAAAACTGGACCTCCTACCCCTACTAGGGTGCCATGGCACTCTCCTGCCAGGTATAAAACTGTATAAAATTGTATAAATTCCCTACCTGCAAATCTGAACTCCCAGCACTCCCTTCCACTCTCACCCCAAGCTCTGGAAGCCTGCCCACCATGGAGTCCAGATTCTTGGGCATTTTCTTGAGAGGTGTGGATGGGAAAGGGGCTATTGCTGGTTGGTGCTGATTCTATGGCATGGAAGTAAGGAGAGGATGGTCAGCTGAGAGAGAACCAAACAGGAGTGGCAGTGTCCCAAGGCCAGAGCAGCAGCAACAGCAGCAGTGTGGGAACAATAAGGCTCGCATCCCTGGGGCTATTCCAGACAGACATGCCCTGTCTCTCTGAGAAACCAGAGGAAGCAAGGCATCTACTCTGGTGGCAGCCACCAGGGAATGGATCATGAGTAAAGGGAAGGGCTAAGGTGATAGCCAACTGGGCAGAGCGCAGGGACTAGAATACACACAGAGCCAACAGACTCCCAGGGTGGGGCTGAGCCAGAAGACAGCTTTACTGAGCCTAAGATGCATCCGGCCCTCAGGGGATCTTAGCTGAGACAAAGGCTGGCATGCAGAGGCTAGAACTGACAGTTGAGTGTGAGCTCTAATTACTTGCTGCTGCCTGGAACTGAGTTGTGGTTTCTGTCACCTCAACAGCATCTGATCCGCAGGGGAATATAGCCAGGACAGAAAAACCTTCTGCAAAGATGTTCTGTTCTGTCAGCAACATCAATCAGAGGCGGGGCTGGAACTGAGGGAACCACCGCAGCCTCCATTAAGCACCTGAGGTTGTCAGGCCTCACCTCCCTCTGGTAGAGAGTGGTGGCCTGGCTGAGGAGACAGAGATCACCCTCTGACTCAGGCAGGCGCAAACCCCTGGAGCATCTGCTCATTGGGGGAAACTGGGTCACAGCCTTGTGGGGTTACCAGTGACTGGGTGTGATAGAGGTGCAAGATGGGGAAGAAGGCATCAAACTTCCAAGACTAATTTATTTTCTGGGTTGGTCCTTCTGACCTCAAGGAGCATCAGAGTGAGTCATGCTTGAGCTTCCAGCAGACCCCTGCTATCTAGTTGCTGGAGACCTTTTGAACTCCCCCACCTGAGACCAGTGCTGACTGGGACAATTGATTTGGACCTCTTGAACTGGGCCAATCACCTGAGGACTATCCAAAGTGGTATCCTGGCTGTGTGGTTGTGGGAAGGTTTGATTTTCCTTTCCCAATTGTTGCCTGTGGGGCACAAGGTGACTTAATTGCTGGTATTTATCCACAGCTGAGTCTTCAACCCAGAGTAACTGATTTACTAGGGTAGAACAGAGACCAGCTGAAAACAAGACAGAGCCACTTAGCCCCACCACACCAAGCAGGCTCCCAGTTCTCAAGCCATAGCACTGTACAGGTCCTTGGCAAAGCTCTAGGGGAAAAAGTATAGACACCAGCCTATGGGCAAAGGGCTAGTTAATCACTACTCTTGGAGCACCCAACTCAACTTCTCCTTATCTGCTCATTTAGCCCAATGGTGTAAAATAAGCATGGGGCAGAATCAGTGGAGAAACTCTGGTGAAATGAATAACCAGAGTAGGTCAACCCTACCAAGGCAGGATATGGCAGATGCAACTGAAGATCCCATCTATAAACAGATGGCTGAGATATCAGAAATCGAATTCAGAATTTGGATTACAAATAAGATTAATAGAATAGAGGCAAAGTTGGAATAAGAAATTCAAGGAGCATTTCAAAAGTTCTCTCAAGAATTCAATGAATTCAAAGACAAAATCACCAAAGATTTTGACACACTGAGACAACATTTTGCAGCCCTCAAAGATCTGAGAAATACAGTATAATCTGTTATCAGCAGAATGGAACAAGCAGAAGAAAGGATTTCTGACATTGAAGACAAAGCTTTTGAACACTCCAATGTGCTCAAAGAGGAAGAGAAATGGAGAATAACAAAAGATCATTCTATCAGAGAGCTCTGGGATAATTTGAAGAAAACTACTATTTGCCTTATAGGAATCCCTGAAGGTGATGAAGTTGCTTCACAAGATGCAGAGGCTCTTCTTCATGTAATTATGAAAGAACTTTTCAGACATGCCAAAAGATTCTGAAATTCAGATAGCAGGCAGTTACAGAACCCCAGCATGACTCAACCAAAATAAGACATCCCCCAGGCACATCATAATTAACTTCACTGAAGTTAATATGAAGGAGAAAATTCTGTAAGCAGCCAGATGTGAGAAAAATACAACCTACAGAAGAAGAATATTAGAATGAATGCAGATCTCTCTGCTAGAGCATTTTAGCTAGAAGAGGGTGGTCATCGACTTTAAATCTCCTAAAACAAAATAACTTTTCAACCTAGGATCCTGTATCCAGCTAAACTGAGTTTCATCTATGATGGAGAAATTAAATACCATAATGGCATTAACATGTTGAAGAAATTTGCCATAACTAAACCAGCACTCCCAGATATTTTAAAACTTATCCTCCATAATGAACAGTGCAATTCTCCATCACAAAAGTAAACTCAGTCAGAAACTTTTGATCAAATTCCAACTTCCACAGTGGCGAAGGATTAAAGATGTCCACTGGACTTTCAAAAACCTCGATAAAAACTTACCAGGCTTATCAATATTCTCAGTTAATGTAAATGGCTTAAATTGTCCTCTAAAGAGGCACAGATTGGCTGACTGGATACAAAAACTCAGGCCAGATATCTGTTGAAAACAAGAATCTCATCTTATTACCTTAAAAGATAAATATAGACTCAGGATGAAGGGATAGTCATCTATATTTCAGGCAAATGGAAAGCAGAAAAAAAACAGGTGGACGTGATTTTATTTGCAGATACAATAGGTTTTAAACCAACAAAAGAGCAAAGATAAGGATAGTCACTTTATATTTGTTAAGGGTAATGCTCAACATGATAAAATTTCAATTATTATTAATTATGCACCCAACCAGGCTCTGCGCTTGTGGCTTAAGTGGCTAAGGTGCCAGCCACATACCCCTAAGGTGGCGGGTTTGAATCCCTAGCCCGGGCCCACCAAACAACAATGATGGCTGCAACCAAAAAATGGCTGGGTGCTGTGGTGGGCACCTGTAGTCCCAGCTACTTGGGAGGCTGAGGTAGGAGACTCACTTGAGCCCAGGTGTTGGAGGTTGCTATAAGCTGTGATGCCATGGCACTCTACCCAGGGGGATAGCCTGAGGCTCTGTCTCAAAAAAAAAATTATGCACCCAACCAGAATGCACCTAAATTTATAAGAAACACTCTAACAGGCATGAGCAACTTGATTTCTTCCAGCTCCATTATAGTTGGAGATTTTAACGCTCCTTTGGCGGTGGTGGATAGATCCTCCCATAAGAAGCTCAGCAAAGAAATATTAGATTTAAACTTAACCATTCAACATTTGGATTAACAGACATCTACAGAACATTTCATCCTAACAAAACTGAATACACATTTTTCTCATCAGCCCACAGAACATACTCCAAAATTGGTCACATCTTAGGTCCCAAGTCTAACCTCAGCAAATTTAAAAGAATAGAAAAGATTCCTTGCATCTTCTTGGACCATCATGGAATAAAAGTGGAACTCAGTAACAACAGACTCGTACAAAAACATGGAAGCTAAATAACCTTATGCTGAATGACAGGTGAGTCAGAGATGAGATTAAGAAGGAAATTACCAAACTTTTGGAACAAAACAATAATGAAAACATGAATTATCAGAAAATCTGGGATACTGCAAAGGCAGTCCTAAGAGGGAAATTTATCGTACTGCAAGCCTTCCTCAAGAGAACAGAAAGGGAAGAAGTTAACAAATTAATGGGACATCTCAAGCAACTGGAAAAGAAAGAACATTCCAATCTGAAACCCAGCAGAAGAAAAGAAATAACCAAAATTAGAGTATAATTAAATGAAATTGAAAACAAAAGGTTTACACAACAGATCAATAAATCCAAAAGTTGGTTTTTTGAAAATGTCAATAAAATAGATAAACCTTTGGCCAACCTAACCAAGAAAAAAAGAGTACAATCTCTAATTTCATCAATCAGAAATGGTAAAGAAGAAATAACAACAGACCCCTTAAAAATTCAAAAAATCCTTAATGAATATTACAAGAAACTTTATTCTCAGAAATATGAAAATCTGAAGGAAATTGACCAATACTTGGAAGCACACCACCTTCTAAGATTTAGCCAGAATGAAGTGGAAATGTTGAATAGGCCTATATCAAGTTCTGAAATAGCATCAACTGTACAAAATCTTCCTAAAAAGAAAATCCCAGGACCAGATGGCTTCACGTCAAAATTCTAGAGGAAATAGTACCTATATTACTCAACCTTTCTCAAAATATAGAAAAATAAGGAATACTACCCAACACATTCTATGAAGCAAACATCACCTTGATCCCCAAACCAAGAAAAAAAAGTATAGACCAATATCACTAATGAATATTGATGCAGAAATATTCAAAAAAAATCCTAACAAACAAAATCGAGCACCACATCAAAAAAATTAATCACCATGAATAAGTAGGTTTTATCCCAGGGTCCCAAGGCTGGTTCAACATACATAAACCTATAAATATAATTCATCACATGAACAAATTAAAAAAAAAGACCATATGGTTCTCTCAATTGATTCAGAAAAAGCTTTTGATGATATCCAGCATCCCGTCATGATCAGAACACTCCAGAAAATTGGTATAGAAGGGAAATTTCTTAAACTGATAGAGGCCATCTACAGCAAATCCACAGCCAATTATTGTGTTGAATGGAGTTAAATCTCTGCTAGCTATTGGGACCTGATTAAACTAAAGAGCTTCTGCACAGCCAAGAGCACAGTAAGTAGGGCATGC
>CAUYQV010030103.1:0-23250 GCA_963574575.1 Galagoides demidoff | reverse complement strand
CTGCTAAAAAGAGTTGAGGGAGGAACCCCTGAAAGGAGAGCAAGAAGGGAGGAGGAACAGTTCCAATCTGTGCCCAGACCTCATCTCGTTTTGGTTAGGAGTTTTTCCTAACAATCACTACAAAACAGAATATATAGTCGTCGTTTTGCCCTGGAAGCCAGACAGAGCAGAGTATGGAGTGAGATACTAGATGTTTTCGGAAGGATCACAAAAACCACATTCCTTTCCAGCCCTGAGAATTGCTGGATAGTGTCAAAAACAATGTGTTCACCCGATATGTTACTTGCATCACTGAGCTGCACAATCCTTTTCTTCCTCATTGCTCTCCGGACGTCAAGCTTGTGACAGTCCTTTGCCATTATGTTGTCGAAAAGCACAGCAACATCCTTCTCAGAACAACAGCCCTTATCAAAGAGGGACCTGCAGGTATCTGCCACATAGGTCACTATTTTCTGCGAAGTCAAGTCTGTCTCAATTTGTAAGAATCCCTGAGTACCCTGAGCCCACTCAGCTCTAAGAATCATCTTCAGAGATTCAGGGGGGACATTGCGTGGGGGATTATTTCTAATTACTTGCATTAGTCTTTGTAAGAATTCGATTATTGCTTTTCCACCGCGGAACATTCTGGTAAGCTCTGCTCTTGGACACTGTTCTGGGAAAGGGGGGAGGCCAGTCTCATGGAAGGTGGAGAGGACCTGGAAGTAGTCCAGAAAGATCCAGAAAATTCCTGGGCAAGGCTGTGCTCTCTGAGTGATGGTTCGTGCCTTCTCATACCATTTCCCATATTCAGTGCTGAAATTCTGAGCTCCATCGATGATGATGTGTTGGATATTTTCAAAGTTTTCATTTTCCATGAACATTTTCAAGGTCACTGCCTTGCAGATGTTTTTGTTACTGTAAAAATTAAAATAACAAACTCAGGTTTTCTCTAATTAAAGAAAAAAAGCAGAAAAGTACTCTACTAGACGCCCCTGAACACAATCTGTTGCCATAGATCACTTTATCACTCAGTTGTCAAGGAACAAGGTGACTTAGCCGAGAAAATTAAACCCAGATTAAGTAATGCTTAGAGACACAGGTCCAACTGCTTACCTGATAAACTTCCTGAGAGGCTCGTTCTCACAGATGTAGAGAATTCTATCTGGCCCACAGCAATACAGAATCCTGATCAACTCCATGATTATCATGGCCATAGTTGTCTTCCCTGAGCCGGGCAAGCCATGGACAAACAATTCTCTGTCCTTGTAGAGGTTTGTACAAAGTAACTCATACTGTTGGAGTGTGAGCAGATTTAAATCCCTTGGGTCACTGGGAAAAGACCTAAAGCTGGGCCAGACAATCAGACCATTCTTAGGATATACTGGTTCGTAATGTGGATTCCTCTCCGACAGGGTCAGCAACGCAAATAACACAACCAACTCTGAAAGAAAGAACATTTGACCCCTTTTTGATTTCACCCCTCACATCTGGAAAAGGTCATATAAGGCTGTGCCTAAATTTCACTTAATAGGGTACGGTTCAGGCCACAAAGTCAGACACTTCACCCTTCCCTGACTCTATGTCAATGTTCCCGAAGATTCACCATTTAAAGCCCTTCTTTGGGATCTTGAATGATGTTCTTCTATTCAGGACAATGCTTCCTCTTCCATGTTTGACTAGGTTGTTCCTGGAGTTGTAGTGAAATGTAAAACACTCTCTTTTAGATTCAAATCATCATGTTTTATCTTCCTGCAGAGGCACTGACTCCAATCCAAACAAGCCTCACCCAACACTGGTTCTTGACTCCCAGAGTTGATGTAATGCTAAAGTAAGGCACAAGGTCATTGTTATAGTGAGGCTCTAGCAAATTCCAAGTAGAGAATTGTAATAAAGGAATTCATTGCCAAATTTTCCCCTTCCTTCTTCATTTCTGGAAAATCACCATTAACAAAATACCTAATTTGGGTTTTTTATCACCCAAGAAAATCTTTCCCTATACGATAAGCACAGAGAATTAAAGAAAGTAAATTTCAGCAGGTGTGAGGAGCTCAGGGCTACAGAGAATGAAGACTGACGTGGAGATGTGAAGAGGCAGAGAAGACAAGAGCTCGCTCCCTCTTACCTTCGAATGTATTTGTCGCCATGTTGACTCGTTCCTTACCGACGGTTTGGGATGCAGGAGAACACTGCACAGAAGAAAGGCTGCACTTTAATCACACAGAGACTACCATAAAACTCTTCTCCCTTAAACACCTCCGTGATTTTGGTGCTGTACTCCATTCTTGGTTTGGAAGAGCAAAAGTGGACAATAGGCAACTTGGAAGTAGCTCTTGTTATTATGCTTTTCAAAATGTCATGTTTAACTTTTTCTTTTTACATCCCAGGACTTTCTTACTCTTATCATCCACTCCAATAAAAAGATGGCATTCTACAGTTTTTGTAAATGCAGAAACTTATCAGGGAATTAAGGTTTTTTTTTTTTTACATATTCATGGGGTTTTTTTGCATTGAATTGATTAAACTCTATGGATTGAAACTCAGAAAAAGGCAAGATTTCACCATATTTAAGCCAGTTCATTTGGAAATGTTTGTAAACAGGATTTCATTTAGAAAGGCTCCGCTGGTCAGATTTGAGATTTGCACTAGGTGGTGATCTTCCTCCGTTAATCAGACTGTATTATATACTTTTTTTTTTGAGACAGACTCACTTTGTCTCCCTCTGTCGCCCTCTGGCATCATAGCTCGCAACAATCTCAAACTCCCCAGCTCGGCTCCTCACCTGTAGCTCAGCAGCTAGAGCGCCAGCCACATACACCGGAGCTGGCAGGTTCAAACCCAGCTTGGGCCTGCCAAACAACAATAACAGCTACAACCAGAAAATAGCTGGGTATTGTACTCAGCTCCTGTACTTGGGAGGCTGAGGCAAGAGAATCCCTTAAGCCCAAGAGTTTGAGGTTGCTGTGAGCTGTGACACCATGGCACTCTACCGAAGGTGAGTAGTGAGATTCTGTCTCAAACAAACAAACAAACAAACAAACAAAAAAACTCCCAGGCTCCAGCCATTCTCTTGCTTCAGCATCCAGAGAGGTTGGGACTACAGGCACAGGTCATCACTCCAGAGCTATTTTTGGAGATGTGGTCTGGCTCTGGCTCAGACTGTTCTCCAACTCCTGAGCTCAAGTGATCCACCCACCTCGGCATCCTAGAGTGCTGGGATTACAGGCATGAGCCACTACACCCAGGCAATCAGACTATATTTTGAATCTTTTTTTTTTTCTCACTCACATGTAGAAATTTTTTTAATTTTCCCTATACATATACATGTGTTTATTTGGTTTCCACCTAAAATTCAATAACAATAACAATGTTTAAGATAAAGACTAGAAACAAAAACCTCATAAAGAACGAATGAAGATAAATACATTTGGAAAAGAAATCAGACAATTGTTGCAACAAAATATTGATCAATAATAATAATAATAATGCAAAAAAATAAACATTCACATTGTCAGATAAAAGTATGTCTATCATAGAATGCTTTGACTCTGAGGTTCAGTATGGAGTCATCAGTTAACTTCTTTTGTTTTTTCCAAAGTCTCAAAAAATAGACAATAACATTTATAAATGAAAATAGAAGATAATTTCAAAAAACAGATAATGCCAAATCTTAAAGACAATAGAAAAAGAAGAAATACTTCAAAATCATTCTACATCATCTGGATATAACTGATATGACAATTGGAAAAAATGTATTATTATAAAGGGAAATAACAAACATGTTTCACTTATAAATGAAGATGCAATATCCTAAACAACATATTAACAGGTTGAATTAAAAATTATTGTTCAAAATAATGTACTTTGGTCAAAATTTAATCCAATTTATGTGAGAATTAGTCCCTATTTTCTTTTCTTTTTGTTTCCTTTCCCTCATCCCCTCCCTTCTTCTCTGTCTGTTCTCTCCTTCCCCCAATCCCCACTGTGTCATTAATTGTCATTAATTATCCTCATATCAAAGTTGAATACATAGGATTCATGCTTCTCCACATCTATCCAGAGGGGGAGAAAAGAACTTTTATTATAAAGACACTTGTACTAGACAGTTTACTGCATCTCAATATACAATGAGCAAAATGTGGAACTAGCCTAAATGCCCCTCAACCCAGGAATAGATTGGCAAGCTGTGGTATATGTACAGCATGGAATGCATACACTAATTATTGTTTTAAATTCTCTGTAAAACAGGTATTCGTAACATCTATCTCACCTCTGAATCTAGCTATGAGGATAGTTCTTTCTCTTGGGGGCATTTTTGCTTGTTTGGTTTTTACCATGGCCATTTAGTTATTAATTTAACCTTTTTTTTTAAAATTAAATCATAGCTGTTACATTACTGCAATCATGGGATACAATGTGCTGGTTTTACATACAATTTGAAATGCTTTCATCAAGCTGGTCAACATAGCCTTCACGGCATTTTCTTAGTTATTGTGTTAAGGCGTTTGTATTCTACACCTCATAAATTTTACATGTACCCTTGAAAGATACACCATAGGTGTGGTCCCACCGATTACTCTTTTTGGATGCCCTGTAACTTTTTGTTAAAATCTGAAATGTTTAAAATTGAAGTAGTAGATTTGTGGCACAAAAAGATCACAACTTTCCTTTGGCTCAGCCTTTACTTCAGGAGTTATTACTTTATATGTAGGATGGGTGGTATACTTTATCAGAGAATACTTTACTGGTAATACTATATCAGAGAAAAATGTGTTGATCCTGAATTTTAAATTTCCCTTCTGTTGTGACCCGGGAAAAGCATGGTTCTAGGCTCTTCTCTGTCCTTTGTCTTTCTTCCAGCGGCACCCTGCTGTCCTTGTGCCTCAAGTCCTCTGGGTCCTGGTTGTAGTGGTAATGCAGCACCTGTTCTGGTGAAGACTCAGCCTCAGGCTTGTGTACGGTCCCTGGCCCTGTACATGTGCACAGCTTTCCTTCCACTGCGGGGCATTTTTGGCTCAGTACTTACTCATGACTCTTACCTAGGAATAAGCTTTATTCCTCCCTCCTCATCTACTGAAATGACGGTTCCCCGATATTCCAAAGCCAGAAGCATTGCTTTCTTCCACACTTGGTTTTTCTGTCCTGGAGTTAGGAGTTGGGCGTTCCTTTTGTGTGGCTGCAGTTCCCCTCCTGCAGGCAGGTATCACAAACAACACTGCTCAGGCCTCCGTGCAATCTGTTCTGAGAGTTTTACTGGGGTTTGTGGAGAGATAACAGTCAAGAGGCTACAAACTCTCCTTAGTTCCTGCAGCCCCTAACAGTCCCACGTGTCTCCACAGGCTCTTACCGGTGTGTGATCGCATCTGCCTCTGTTGACTGTGTGTGGTCACATCCTTTCTCTCCGGCAATATGGATGGAGTCAGTTCACTTTGGGACTCAAATTTGTGATGAACTGAAACAGCAATGAAGTTGAAGTTAGGTCCTCTCTTTTTTGTTATAAGAGTGGAGTTTCTTTCTAGATTTCTACATTCTGCAGAAAAGTAGATGTACAATGGTTAAATTTGGTCAGTAATATCTATCGTGTCTGTATGGATGGATAGAAGTGTAAATTATATGTATATTCTAAAGATGGGATTTGAATGAACAGATTGGAGACATTTCCTAAAATTTTTCATAAAATGATTGTCATCGCTTATTTTCCTTGGGCAATTCCTAGTGCTATTTGTATGACTAATTATTGATTTGACAAGTTACGTGATTAAGAATTTAGAATTAAAAGTGCCAGAAATGCAAAGCTAACACAAATCACCTACTGATAAGAATTCAGAAAACATCAGTGATTTTCTATCAACAATTAAATAGATTATAATGCATTTGGAGGCCATTATGAAATCATTAGAGAAATTTTAATTTGATCCAAAATGTGATCAATGTTAATTAGTTCAAAATAGCAATGTGAGTTTAATCAATAATAATATTTTAATTTTTAGGTCCTGCTCTACTTAATGAGTACAACTGTGATTGTCATTAGCAAATGAAACTTTCTTTATACGAATTACAGGATAATAATAATTAACTCAAATAGGTTTAAATATATTGCAGGATAATGATAGTTTAGTCGAAAAGGGTTCAAATGCATTAACCCTACCTCTCACATGATATTAACCTACATCAGTTGAAAATCTCAAGTGTCAAACAGTATTTCTTTAGAAATTCATACACACAAAAAAAAATCAGCGAGCATTATTCTATCTGGGGAGCTATATTCCATATTTTAATTATTTTAACACATTCTACACATTTTCAAAGAACCCTTTTAAAACTGTAAACACACACATTCATTCTCTCTATAATAAATATTTTTATTTGTCACACATATCATTTTGCAGCATTGGTTTTATGTTAACTACTAAATAATTATATATATATTGACTGATTCATTCCTTTTAGGAGTTATGCTACTGCTAACTTCAAGGTGTGATATTAGGCCACAGGAACAGAAAAGGTGAGTCATCATTCCATATATCAAAGAACTAATGAATAGGAGAAATATAGGGGATAAAACCAAATTCAGAGGATTATTGCTTTAATGGAGGTAAGGCCAATATAATTGGATATGCCTTAAGAGGATTATTTAGCTCTGGCCTATAATGACTAAAGGAAGACCAAGGTCGAGAGATGAAAAAGTAAGACTGTATAATGCCCATACTTTTATTTTTTTCATTTTCTGTAAATGACAGAAGTTAAGAAAGTCCTTGGAATAAATTCAAATCAAATTTTGGAGTAATAGAGGCCACTGTTTTAAAACAAATAGAAATTTACCCACATGAAATGTTCTTAGAATTGTTCCATGTGAAATACAACAAAAATAGTCAAAAATTCAAGAATTCCCACAAAGAAATGCCTTGAAATTTCTTTTTATTATAAATTAACTTGGTGGTTAATTTGAATTTATGTAGCTACCCAGTAGCATCCAGACCTACAAGTTTTTCAGGAAAACAAATGTAGGCTTCCAGTTGGCTTCAACAAAGCGATGGGGAATCATACCTTTCTAATAAATATTCTGGGTGTATAATTCTAGAAGGGGGACATTGACAGTTGCTTGCCCCAGAATACATACAGATGTAGGTTCACAGTAGCATCCCTCCAAGTTGTACACTCGAGGGACTAAAACAAAGTAGTCGAACTTACAAAAGTGGTCAACATAAGGAACTAGGTCTGCTATGTACGTATGTGCATATGTGGTGCATGTTTGGTCTATGAAAATTAGCTCAAGCTAAGGAGATAGTCAATGTAGAGAGATCATTCGTTATAGAGGTTCTCCTGTATATCATTTTCTATTAGAATAATTTGATTATTCACATCTATGAATCTGTAGGTTGTAGATAGTAATGATGGATTAGACATGGATTGGACTATGTATCAGCTGTAATCAATAACAATTTTCTCGTTGAAGGTGAAGTTTCCATTAAAGTCATTAACTTGAACTTTTCAGAAATATTTCTCCAAAGAGAGGATGACTGATAATTTTGGGACTCTGTATACCTGTATAAAATTATCATAAATTTATAAAACTGATGAGGCTGTAAATCATTATTTAGTGGGATCACTCTGGTAAAGTTAATTATTCAAAATATAAAAAATAAATGGACCTTAGCATCAGAATTATTGCAAATGAAGAACAACGGATTCCAGAATTTTCCAAATAAAAATGACTAAAAGGTTTATATGTTAGACTTAATTAGCAGTTGCCAGTATTTCTAGTTAATTTGAGGAAACAAACCATTAGGTTACAACGTTTACATTTGTTAGGTATAGTTCCTGTTGTAGTTCTGTCCTGCCTCCAGGAGGTCTATCATAAACCCCTACATTATGTGTGCCCATTAGGTGGAGCCCACCAATCCCTCCTCCCTTGTGCTCTCTCCTCCTTTCCCTCTTTCTCTACCCTTCTTCTTGAATTGAATAGAGTTTTTTACTTATGTGGACATGTATTAGATCATCTAGAGGCTTCATATTAGTATGAATACATTGGATACTCATTTTTCCATTTTTGTGATACTTTACTAAGAAGAATATGTTTCAACTCCATTCAAGTTAAAACAAAGATGTAGTGTCACCATCTTTCTATGGCTGAATAGTATCCCATGATATATATGTATACCACAGTTTATTAACCCATTCTTGTCTTTTTTTTTTTTCTGGCTGGGGTTGGTCTTGAACCCAACACCTCTGGCATATGGAGCCAGCACCCTACCCTTTTGAGCCACTGGCACCGCCCCCCCATTCTTGTCTTGATGGGTATTTAGGTTGTTTTCATATTTTGACAATTGTAAATTGAGCTGCAATAAACCATCTAGTGCAAATGTCCTTATGGTATATATATTTTTATTCTACATAGATGCCTAATAATGGGATTTCAGGATCAAATGGGAGGTCTGATTTGAGTTCTTTGATGATTCTCCATATTTCCTTCCAAAAAGGTTGCATTAGTTTGCAGTCCTGCCAGTAGTACAAAAATGTTCTTCTCTCCACATCCACACCTCATCTGCAGCTTTGAGACTTTGTGATGTGGGCCATTCTCACTGGGGTTAGGTGATATCTCAGGGTGGTTTTGATTTGTATATCTTTGATGATTGGAGATGATGAGCATTTTTCATACATTTGTTAGCTATTCTTTCCTCCACCGAGAAGTTTCTGTTCATGTCTTTTGCCTAGTAGTAGACAAGATTGTTTACTCTTCTTTTCATTGATTAATTTGAGTTTTCTGTAGATTCTAGTTATCAAGTCTTTGCCAGGTTCATAAAATGAAAATATCTCTACCACTTCTGAAGGTTGTCTATTTGCTTAAATTGTTGTGTCCCTAGCTGTCCAGAAGCTTTTCAGCTTAATTAAGTCCCATTTGTTTAATTTTGTTGTTGTTGCAAATGCCACTAAAATCTTCATAAAATCTTTCCCAAACCAACATTGATAAGAGTTTTTCTCACATTTTCCTCTACGATATTTATCATTTTGTGTTTAAGACTTAATTATTTTATCCATCTTGAGTCAATTTTTTTTTTTTTTTTTTTTAGAGACAGAGTTTCATTTTATTGCACTCAGTAGAGTGCCACGGAGTCACAGCTCACAACAACCTCCAATTCCTCGATTCCTCGGTTTAGGTGATTCTCTTGCCTCAGCCTTCCAAGTAGTTGGGACTGCAGGTGCCCACCACAACACCTGGCTATTTTTTTGTTGCAGTTTGGCCAGGACCAGGTTTCCACCCTCCTCCCTCATTATATGGCGCCAGTGCCCTACTAACAGAGCCACAGGTGCCACCTGAGTCAATTTTTTTCTGTTTCTAGTTAATCTGGTAAAAAGTGTATTGATTTTGTTTATATTTTTGAAGACCAAGTTTTTGTTTCATTAATTTTCTGAATGATTCTTTTGTTTTCAATTTCATTTATTTTTTATTTAACTTTAGTTATTTCTTTTCTTCTTCTGGGTTTGGGATTGAATTGTTCTTCCTTTGCCATTTCCTTGAGATGCTCCATTAGGTTGTTGATGTTCTCACTTTCTGTTAGTCAGATATAAGCATCTAAGGTGATAAATTTCCCTCTTAGGATTGCTTTTGCAGTATTCCACAGGTTTTGTTATGTATGGCTTCATTATTGTTATGTTTGAGGAATTTAATAATTTCTGCCTTTATCTCCTCCTTGACCCAACTGTCGTTCAGCATAATCTTGTTTAGTCTCTATGCCTTTGCTGAGGTCTGATTTGTGCCCTAAGATATGATCTATGTTTGAAGTATGATCCATGATGAGAAGAACATAAATTCATTTGCTTTGTGATGGTATATTCTTTATATGCCTATTAAGCCCAGCTGTTCTAGGATTGTATTTAAATTCCTATTTCTTTGTTTAGATTCTGTTTAGGAGATTTATCCAATTCTATCAAAGGAGTTTTAATGTCCCTAGCTCTTAAAATACTATGGGAAAACATATTGTTTAGACCATTAAGGTCCATTTCATGAATCTTGGAGCATTTAAGTTGGGTGCATAAACATTTTGAATTGAAATGTCCTCTTGTTTTATTGTTCTCTTGACCAGTATGACATGACCTATTGTCAGTATTTTAATATATACATAAAAAAATCATTGATTTTTTTGAAATCAATCAGGTTTTACTTTAAAAACAACAAAAATAGTCTTTCATCATAGGTAAGAGAAGTATATGCAAGTGAACCACATTTTCTTTAAGGATATTAAATTCAAAGAATAAATTATGGGCTTCATTAATCAATTTAAATGTTCCTTTGTTTTGCAGAGTTTGCGGAAGTTATGTGGTCAGGGTAAATAACATAAAATGATAAACAGAGTGTTCGGAATAATTAATCATTCATTGCTCTTGTTGGTATGTGTTGGTATCTGATCTTTAAGAGTCTTAGGTATTTCTCCATGGACCATAGACAAGGGAAGAGATGCAGATAAGACCTGATTTATATATCCCTCTTAGTATAGTCACTGGTGGATGAACATCATAAATATTTTTTATATATTGAAGCTTAATAGCTGCTTAATGGAAGTAATAGGAAAATAAAACAGATATTAATTATCATAATAAAGCCTCTGGTGTTAAAGCCCGTGTCAATTCTCCTTTTCTCTTAAACCACAAGGGGTTGTTAGAAAGAGCTCAGACTTACGTTCAACAGTCAAAAATTGAGAATGAGTTTACCAAAGTAAAATCCTGATAGTAGTATGTAAAATTACATATGAATTTCTTTGTTTGTTCATTTGTTATTTTTTGCCAAACAAAAACATTCAATTAATCCAGTCATCCAAAAACATAATTGTATGCCTAGAATCTTACTAGGTAAATGAGTACTATCTTAGGTTAGATACTTGTCCTGCTTTTATAAAGTATATAAAGTGGTGAAAGAAACTGACATTTAACTCATAACCAAACAGCTACTGGGTGCTATTTGTGGTCATAATCTCAGTGATTAGGAAAAGCTTATCTAAAGAAGAAATGTTTAAGATGACATCTGAAGGATGAGTGGGCAGTGGCCAAAGAAAGAAAAAGGTCCTAAAGAAGAGAGAAGAGTTCAACACTGAAAATATACCTTAAGCAAATGTTCTGAGGTGGAATGAATAATCAATCACATCTGAAAAAAGAATGGTAGCTCATGTGGCTGAAGAGAGTTTTAAACCAAGTTCCACTATAGCTAAACCTGACCAGAAGGGTTTAGCAGGTAATACATGCAGGATCCAACAAAAATATTAGGGATTTTATTTTCTGTTTTCTCTAATAATGAGAAGTCAATCAAGGTTTTGAAATAGGATTCCACTTATTCTGATTTGAATTTCAGCAGGATCACTGGGACTGCTCTGTGGTGAATGGAGAAGAATATAGATGTGAATTTAAAGAACATAAATGATCCGGCTCCCACATCAACTCTGAACTTAACCCTACTGCTCTCCTAGGACACCTCTTCCCAGATATACTGGCCTCCAGCAGAAATTTCTTCCTGCTTTGCTAGTACTCCCCACTCAGTACCATTGTATTGGCTTTACTTCCTCCTTCTTCTTAGATTTTCCATGTTCTTGGTCCCTCAGCTCTTCTTGGTAAAGAGTCCTTTTTCTCTAAGACCAGCACCCTCATCCATCAACCTGGTCGAGATGATTTTTGTTAAGTTGCTATCTCTTTCTCCATAGCACTTAACAGTGTCATGCATGCTACCTACTTTTGTATTTGCTTTTCCAAGTAATGAGCTCAGTGGGCAGGTTCTGCACCTGCTTGATCCCACTGCTACATTACCAACACTATTGCTTATGCTTGGTACATAATCAATGCTCAATAAATACTTTTCCTAAATGAATAAATCAATAACTCAATAAATGAATTCCAGAAACTATTCTAGGCATTGGGAACTCAGTGCTAAACAGGGCAATTACTGTCATCAGCCTTATATTTTAATTGGAATGGAGATAGACAAATAAGCATAAACTAGAAGCTCAACTACTCTGTGTATATATACTAGACTTTCTCTTATAACTGTATTTTCTTCACTACAGTTCCTCAACTCTATCCCCTCTAAATTACTCATTTCCATGACCTAAGTCAAAAATTTATTAATTTAAGCAATGCTAACTCAACAAATCTGCATATGTTTCAAAGCCAGATTGCAGAAATATGATGAGGATTCCAGTTCTTGAGGTAAATGCTATAGGTTAATAGCATATTTATGTATATTATTGTAATAGCATATAATAAGAATAAAAGAGATATATGGTAAAATCTCTATGGTAAAAAAAAGCAGTAAAAAATGATTTTGTCTAAAGAATTTAGGGAAAATCATCAAAAGAGTTGCTCTTTAAAGTGAGTCTTGGTATAAATATATCACACTTTATTAATCCATTCATGAGTTGATTGGCACTTAATACTATTCTGCCATAAAAGAGGATAAGGACTTCACATATAATATATTTACATAAGTGGAGTTTAAGGACATTTTTCTTTGTAAAATATTATAAGAATGGAAAAAAAAAACCAAGTATGTAATGCATGCAATACCAATATGAAACCATTAGATAAACAACTAGATGCCCACATGAAAGAAAAACAAAATTAAATTCAAATGAGGGGAGGGGGAAGGAGAGAAAAGGAAGAGCAGAGGGGGATGAAAAATTTGTAAGCTCACCTACTGGGCACAGTGTAAGGGTACATAGCACACCTCCTGGGTGAAGGACTCAGCTACAACTTAGACTTCACCTAACAAATGCAAACAATGTAATCTAATCATTTTACCCTCGTATTCATCTGAAGAAAAAGAAAGAATCTATGCACAAAAATAATAAACTAATAAAGTGAGTCTTACTAGAGGAGAGAGATTTTACTAAGAGAGAAAGTAAGGTTATTCCAGTTGAGGAAAGGAAATTTAAGTAATTGAAAGATACAGTAGGCCTGGAAGAAATGTTTATAGAAATTTAGTGCATCTATGAGTTAGTCATAGGAAGTAAATCTGAACAGATAAGAAGTTAGAAAAGAGATGTATGTTTAATTTAAACTCTTCCCACATTTATAGGTTAAGAGTAGTACCATTTTCACAACCCTGGGCCAATTTAATGCCTTGAGAAATAAAGGAATAGGAATAAAAATTAAAATGATAAGCACTGGCAATATTATTTTTTGTTGATGCTATCAGGGAAAGCAGAGCTTTATACAAGTATTTTGAGAAATATGTGAAAATATTTTAAAGATGTCAAATAATCATTTACAAATTTGGGTATCTGAGTGTATCAAATAATCATTTACAAATTTGGGTATTTGAATATCTAATTATTCCCTAAAGGGCCTAAGTAGTGAAGCCCAATCCTTTCGTCTACTCAGGAAACATGAAAGTAAGATCGAGTAGTTTCCTGGGTTCTGGACTTTAGCTTGATGAAGTGCTAACATGATTTATGGAGGTTAGGCCAGGCTGCAACTTGGCACGGGTACATGTTTTGGCTGCAAGGGAACGTCTCTGTTTGGAGGGAGCAGTAGCTCTTGACAGGCCTGATTTGCTTCTCTGATACCAGGGGCAATGGTGGTGAGTCACTGCCCTGAATCTTCCATTACACCTGATTGTAGCCTTGATGCTTTAAGCCAGATGCCACCTCTCCTGTTCTGAAAGACATATATTCATGTTTTGAATAATTTTGTGATGAACCTATAATTTACATCACGAGGAAAAATAAAATTGAGATTAATCTCAAATCTTTGAAAGAGCTCTACTTCCGATCATATTTCATTCACATAAGAAAGAGTTGTTTTGAGTAAGGGGGGCCTTTCTTTTGTTTTCAACTTAAGTGAACAGCCTACTAATTTTAAGGCAACTTAAATGAGTATCATTAATATTATTGAATGAGTATCAGTATTTTTTAACATTTGATTTCTGAAGGAATTATCTCCTCATGATTATTATTTTGGAGCACAGGAACACAGTGGTGTTTACACTGTGGAAAAAGATATACAACCTGATAGTCATACTTTAAATAATACTTTACTTTATTTTAATTACTATTATTATTATTATTATTTTTTTTTTTTTTTTGCAGTTTTTGGCCAGGGCTGGATTTGAACCTGCCACCTCTGGCATATGGGGCCAGCACCCTACTCCTTTGAGCCACAGGCACTACCCTAATACTTTATTTTAAATGTTGAATATTTCTTTTCAAAGCACAATCAAGCAAAAGATAAAACGGTTTGTTCACAGTAGTGCAAGTTTCACTTCAACTGTTAATACATTCAGATCAGACCTCTCCATCCTAGAATATGAAGCTGCATTCTTGACAGGGCATTGTCTCAGCACATCAGGAAACATATATTGGGCCTAAGGACACCCACATTATCCTGAGAAATTTCTCATACCTAACAATTACAGAAATTTACAATGTTTACCTGTCTTATTAATTAAATTAAATAATATTTACCATACTATTTACAAAAGCAAATATAAAACATGTACCAGATATTGACACCCCAGCTTACCTTGAAGAAATAAAGATAACCCGCAAAAGTATCTCTATTTACTCGTAATATTGGATTGTAGAGAAACTAAGCAGTGATTATTATTATTATTATTTTTTTGATACGGAACCTCAAGCTATCTCCCTGGGTAGAGTGCCATGGCATCACAGCTTATAGCAACCTCCAACTCCTGAGCTCAAGTGAGTCTCCTGCCTCAGTCTCCCAAGTAGCTGGGACCACAGGTGCCCACAACATCCGGCCATTTTTTGGTTGCAGCCATCATTGTTGTTTGGCGGCCCGGGCTGGGGATTCGAACCCGCCACCTTAAGGGTACGTGGCTGGCGCCTTAGTCGATTGAGCCACAGGCGCCGAGCCAGCAGTGATTATTAAAGATATAGATTTCACAGAATGTACACTGTGAGCACCTGAATTCAATATTGATTTCCTTAATTTTCTCATTTTGTTTAATGTTCTTTTAAATAGATAATTGCACAGAACTGTTTCTCTCTGTTCTCCTGCCCTAGCTTCTTCTCTGGCAATAATGAGACAAAAGGAAAATGAAGTGACTACTGCAAGTTCTAAATGCAAGCTTTCCTGATATAAAGTAAGCTCTACAATTCACGAAAATCAATCTTTATCAACTAAATAATAGCTCCTATAACTAAAATGTCTTTGAAAGGTATTACTAATGAATGATCACTACCTATCCAACACTACAGAGAAAATATAAAACAATAATTATTTACTGAAGATTACCATAGTTTTTCTCTTATTTGCTTTAAACATTTTTCCAATTAGTTACTAAACTTTCCACTTTTTTTTGTTTTATTGAAAATATCCTATTTGAAACTAAATTGCCACAACAATTTTTATCTTATGAAAAGAAAAAAAATAAAAGCTGATGACAAAAGAAGAGTTTGTAAGCAGTAATTAAAGTGATTCTGTTGACTTTTTCCCTTCTATAGAGTTCCAGCAAAGTATCTCTGAGAGTTTACCACATACCATTTATTCTTATAAGTAGGTTGCAATCATTAATGAATGTAATCCTCCCAACAAGTATAAGATCAAGTGCCATTATTTTCTCTTTTCATGAATCTGTAAACTTGACACAGACAGATCGGATAGTTGCACATGGTCATAGAATTAGTATGGGACAGAACAAGTTATCAAAACAAGTACATGTGGATGTAGGGTTCACACTCTTTCATCAATATTCTAAAATTTAGCTTGGATATTGGTAAGATCAATTTCACATGTATAGAAGAAATAGGTAACTTGGATGTAAACATGTAGCTTCATAAAATGGCAAAAGATAACAGCAACAGTTGCAATGAAGTTTTATTAAATATTATCAATCTACACTGCTATTTCATGAATAAAGGGAAAGATGCCTTTAGTTAATCAACACCAGTGGAGTAGCTATGAAGTAGATTGCAGTTATCAAAAGGTCAAGAAGTGACCTAAGCCAGCCTGAAGTTGTTGTCCAGGGTGGGTCTGTGTGCTGTGGTGATACAACAACCAAATGGATTTGTAGAATGCAGTGTTCAGTTACACAATGTAAGCATTCTTCTGGCATCCTTATACTCACATGAGAACTATGGATTCTGTGGTCTGCAAGTTGGAAGTTCAGACATTATTTTTAGTTCATATAAAAATAGTCAGGTTTTATTCAAATATAAAATAAAAATATGGTATCCCAAGGTATGGAAAATTCAGGAACTTATACACAAGAGAAAAATTAAGAAGTAACAATTAAGTGTAAAA
Source organism: Galagoides demidoff (assembly GCA_963574575.1). Taxonomy (NCBI): domain Eukaryota; kingdom Metazoa; phylum Chordata; class Mammalia; order Primates; family Galagidae; genus Galagoides; species Galagoides demidoff. Next base: position 7,026 of record CAUYQV010030103.1, on the reverse strand, counting down.
TTTCTAAATATTGTCATTAAATGTTAAAAAAAAAGTGAGCAATTATTGAACAACTAAGAAAATAAAAAGGTAGGGAGGCACCTGTGGCTCAGTGGGTAGGGCGCCGGCCTCACATACCATGGGTGGAAAGTTCAAACCCAGCCCTGGCCAAACTACAACAAAAAAATAGCCAGGCATTGTGGCAGGCTCCCAGCTAATCGGGAGGCTGAGGCAAGAGAATTGCCTAAGCCCAGAAGTTGGAGGTTGCTGTGACCTGTGATGCCACGACACTCTACTGAGGGTGAAAAAGTGAGACTCTTTCTCTACAAAAATAAATAAATAAATAAATAAAAATTTCATGTGGGGCAGCACCTATGACTCAAAGGTAGGGCAATGGCCCCCTATACCGGAGGTGGCATGTTCAAATCCAGCCCCGGCCAAACTACAAAAAAGAAAAAAAAGTTAAAGTGAAAAAGAAATATGGGGTAAATACATGAATTTTTAATGAATATATGCTTATAACCAGGAAACATGTAACAAGGAAAATAATAATATCAAGACTGGAGAAAATTCAAGAAGGGGGGCACAGTGGTGCCACTGGGCAGTGTCAAAAGAGGAAAGGACACACATTCCAGCAAAGGACAAGGAAAACTGCCAGATCCGGTGAAGACTATTCTCACCAAGCCCTTATTAGATCCAAATCAGCAAATGAGGCATTATGAATAACTGCTGGACAGGATAGAACCTTGTGTGTAAATGAAACGGTTCAAAAATGTCATCATATATGTCATCATGTCATATGTCATAAGTTAAAAAACAATTTAAAATGTGTATCCTAAATTACTTAAAAGGTGAGGATGAAATGAGATGGATCCAAACTTCACATCTTATACTTCTGTTGCATTTGATTTTGTTTTGTTATGATGTGGTTGTTTTACTTCTGTAATTAAAAGTAAATAAGGATGTTTGTCTTACTACAAAAACAAGTCATTATTGGAATTATTTTTTGCAAATAATAAAATAGAAATGATTTAGAATTAAGAAAGATAAAAGATAAAAATTAGTCAAATAAAATAATTAAAATATAAAATTTTAAAGAAAATATTTAAAAGTAACTATAACAGTCTCACTATGTTGCCCTCAGTAGGGTCCTGTGAGGTCACAGCTCACAGCAACCTCAAACTCTTAGTCTTAATTGATTCTTTTGCCTCAGTCTCCCAGTTAGCTGGGACTACAGGTGCCTGCAGCAACACCCAGCTATTTTTTTGTTGCAGTTGTCATTGTTATTCAGCAGGCCCAGGCTGGGCTTGAACCCACCAGCCTCAGTGTATGTGGCTGGCGCCCTGCTCACTGAGTTATAAAGGTATGTATTTTGTATATAGCCATACCCACAGAAACTTGCTGAAATCTGCCTCATTGATAAAAACATAAATGATTCTAAAATAGATTCCAAATTTTAGAAACCACATTAGAAGTGGTCTTCTAAGGTTGAAGCTATAAAGGAAGAGATTTGGAAATATCTTTGAATAGTACTTGTACTTCAAATTTATGTGTAATTAAGTGTAACTTCTGAATACAAACTACCATGCATGATCCCAAATTAAAAAATGTATAATTTGGGGGATGCAAATTCTATGGCAGATTCCTCACAACAGATGTTGTGATATGTGTTTTTCAACAGACTCAGGATGCTGTAGAAGGGACCCTGCCTGTGAACATAAAGGCCTCAGGGTTCCTGATAGGATAGTATAGGTATATACAAATGATGTCTTATTAATTCAATGATTGATTAGTATCAGGGAAGTTTTGAAAATGAGAAGCTTTAAATGTGACAAGGTCACCAGGACTTGGACCTGACTTACAAGTCCTGGCATGTACTATAATGGCATTAGTATCTACCATGATGGCTTAGAAAACATTTTTATTGAATTTGTCGATGACATCAAGGGTATAGAAGAGATAGTTATTACATTAGAAAAGTGAATCTAATCGTACTTTTAAAGACCTTGATAATCTTACAATCTGGGGAACTTAGACAATCTTTAATAGAAATAAATAAAATTTGTGTGTTTTAAAATAGTTGTACATAGAAACATAAAAGACATGTTAAGAAGAGGTAATATAAACAAAATCTATCTTCAGTTGACCAAGTACTAGTTAATGTCTTGTTTTAGCTTCAAAGATAATAAAATAAACTTAGACTAAAGACTGAAGAGATATTGGTATAATTCCTTTATTAATACATTCCCTCACATAATAATTTAATGATTTATGCAATCAAGATAATGGGATATACAATAGTGAAAAGAAACAATGCCTGCCATCAAAAAACACATGATCCATTTAACCAGAGCTTCATTTAAAAGACTAGGTACAATAAATAATTAAAAATACAATAAAAAGAATAATCATAGAGTTCTAGGAATACTTGAAGTAGAACAAACTGTTTCTGTTATAATAAAGCCTCAGGAAAATTATATTAAAAGAAATGTCATTTAAGCAGAACTTAGAGAAAAGAATTTTGATGTGGAGATAAAAATATAGGAAAAATGTAAAATGATCAATGGCATGTATAAATAAAGACAGAATGTTAGATCAAGACACTACTGGATTTTGTTATGTGGGCTTAAGATTATGAATCAAGTTGGCTATGAAATGTGCAAAATGATGACTTTTCCCTGTGTATGCAGAGGATTTTATACTTTATCTTGTTTTCAAGTAAACAACCCTACACCCTTTCTCCATCTGTTTCACTGGCATTGCAAAGGCTGGACTTTGAATCCCACTTTCATAAATCTTTTGTGTGTAAAATGCTAGGTTAAATGTTACCAATAAAAAATCACTTTTAAAAAATTTTTCAGGTAGAAGAAAACACATATGTATAGTGCATCCTATCTAGCCATGGTGGGTAACACATGCTCATGGTGCATCCTATCTAGCAGTGGTGGGCATTATTGGGAGCTTTGAGAAAAGTTTCCTTTTCTCACATCCCCGGGTACTTCACTCAAATCACCCACTTCCATGCCTCCAGAATGATCATTGTGCTTGTTTTTCTGTGGCTCATGAAGCTGCTCAGCTTAGATACTAGGAAACTTATTAGAAAATGTTACAGCCACAAAATATTTTCTTGATCTTTTCTCTCCTGCTATGGCATAAATTTTTTTGAATGCAAAATCTCCAGTATTAAATGCCTTTCTGTTTGAAATACCTATAGTGAATTCTAGTTTCTATTTTAGTGACAAAAATCCATGTGACTGTTCACCAAAGGTTCACCTCCAAAGGAAAAGGAATTTAATAGTAAAGGGGACAGGACTGTCTGTTCATTTGGTGGCTAACAGTTAGCCTTTTCCCTCAACCACCTCTGCTATCAACAATAGTGGCAGTATTGGAAGTGGTGGAGATGGTGCATGGGCTCAGCAACATGGATTTTCCCTTCCCCAGGCTAGCCTGGCTGAGTTTATTATCTGCGAACAGCAGAGACAAACTTCCGGTTCCTGATATGGCACCATTCCTCTGAGTGCTTAGCCCAACAGTAGGTTGACCACTTTATAATGCTTCTGATGCCAGACAAGGTGGCACTGAGACCAGCCACCTTGGCCCTGGACCTGTTGCTGTTGCAGGGGAATGGATGAATTCGGCCTGACACAAGTGGGAGAAGACTCTGGTTGTCTCCTCACAAAGACTGCTGGCAAGTCAATTCCTCCAGTGCATCCCTGATTGGTCTGTTTCAAAACCTGTTCCTGATTGGTCTGTTTTCAAGACCTAAAAGCTCATTGGACAACTGACCATAACTGACAAGGACCTGCCACTATGTAAGCCCCTAAGCAGAGAACCCAAACACAGAGACCTCCAAAAGAGAGCAGGAGCGCAAGGAGGTTTGGTTCTTTGTGAGAGCTGTAACACTGGTATTGTTAAATAAAACCTAACCTACTGCTGATCCTGTGGTCCATCGCTTCATTCTTTGAACGACTGAGACCAAGACCCTGGAATTCCAGTATCACTTCCACCACAAAAAAGGCAGCATTTTGTTCTTATTGGAATAAACTGTCATTTTGGATATGGATTCTCCTTCCCTGCATGCAATGCTTCTGCCAAAACTACCATCTGTGAACTTAGAGAATGCCTGATGTGTCATGATGGTGTTCCACATGGCAAGCGACTCACTACATAGTAAACGAAGTGTGGCAATGGGCCCACGCTCATGGAATTCACTGGCTTTACCATGTACTACTCCACCAGTCAGAAGCAACTGGCTTGATAGAACAGTGGGAGGCCTTTAGAATGTTTAGTTACAGTGCCAGCTGGGCAGCATTATCATACAGGGCCAGGGCAAGAATCCCCACCAGGCTGCGAATGAACATCCAATATATGGTCTTGTTTCACTCATAACCAGGATCGGGAGTGCAGGGATCAAAGGATGTGAATGGGAGTCATACCACTCATTGTAACCACTAGTGACTCACTAGAATAAAATTGTTTCCTCTTTCTTAGTTACAAAGCAGAAAATGCTTCCACTCGGAGACAGAATAATGATTCTTTTGAAATGAAAGTTAAGACTTTTTATATAAAGAATAACTGTACTTCTATTCCATGTTGCCACTATGCCTGATGCTTGCATTGGAACAAGGTACAAATGTTCCTCAAAGTTGAAAATATTGCAGTAAAATGCTAAATTCAATCGTCACCCTCCCATTGTTCACTTGGGATTTCTATTTACCCTAAAATTTTGTAAGTCTAACATAAAAATGAGCTCTTTTTAAAATATTATTCTCATATAAAATTTCCTAAGTATGAGTCTGTTAATAAGCCAATTCTTTATCAAATCTCTTAGGAACAATATTGTCTCTTACTTTTATGTCTTTTTATAGAGAAAAAAGGATTATTAAAAAAGTAGAATCAATGACTTTTCCACAGGTATTGGTCATATTTTACTGTACTTCTGGTCTTTTATAACATTCTTTTCTTCAGATGTGTGAGTTCTGAACAGGGAAATATGTATTCCTTGTTGTATATTGTTCCAATTCCCTGACAAATATTTTTTTACTTAGAAAATGAGAAAAAAAAATTAGATGGACTAATAAAATGATATAGAAATAAATATTTCTCATAAAAAACCCAAACTGCCAAATGAATTACTACCCTGGTCTACAGAGTGTCATAGAACAGGAATATTAGCATACACTTGGACAAAACCTTCTGACATAAAGCATATTTTATAATAAAATATTGAAGATACAATGTAATTTATTGAGTATTGCAATGAAAGTAAAAACCAGAATGGGCACAGGGGCACTAATGTAAAGTCAGAATTTTGTAGGTTGGATCAACTTAAGTCTGGACTGTTTGTAATTAGTCTTGCTCACAGACTTCAAATTCAAACGACAAATTTTGGTCCTCTTCTCATTTGCATACTAGACCACCTAAACACACCTCATAGTCTCAGAAATTCTTTTTTTTTTTTTCCTGGTGGTTTTCATTTTTTAATTTTATTTATTTTTATTTATTGTATTTTATTTATTTTTTTATTAAGTAATTTGTACATACATCATGAATACATTGATGCCTTTATGGGATTCAATGTGTTGATTATTTATATCTACTCTTATTATGTAGCTTTTGTTCTAATCCCACCTCAAAGTACAGCTCTAAAAAAATTTGTATAAATGTGTTATTAAGTATCATCTGAATGGCATTGATTTCATCTGCTATGAGTTGACTTAAAGTCTCAAACTATCTAATTGGAAATCCAAGTTCCTTGCAGAATCTATTTCTCAAATTATTTCTGTAAATACCTTTATGATGTATCTTACATATGCCAACATATATTCGGTTGATATGTAAGCAAGTAAAACTACAATTTTGAAGCTACTGACTCTGATAATTACACCAAAAAATAATTCAGATCGACCACCAAGCCTGTTAAAGGTTAAGTGGGACATCCATTGTTGCCTAAATAAATTATTGGTTATTTTACCTGTTTCTTTTAATAATGGAAAGAGAGCAACACCTACTCTTGGTTACTGTAACCAAGTGTTTGGATTATTAGCACTATTCAGAGACTTTCAGTTTATCAATACTTATGTAAGTATTTAACCTGGGTACGATATTTTTCCTAAGATAGTATAAAAGAAAATAGATTAATATGGTTACTATTATACTGTAATTGAAAACCAGCAATCTTTTTGAAGGCTAGACCTGTTATGTCTGAATAACAGTAATGGGTTCTCTTTTTAAGTAATGACATCCATTGTAGGGTTATACTGGCCTTCGTTGCCATCTGGCTATTTCATTTGCAATGTGCTCTTCTCCCTCACAAGTATCTGACATTTCAAATATCTTAATTTATAATCTACAGGGGATGGTGTGAGCCCCAATTGTGATCACTCTTTATATAGCATACTTTGAGGAAATATAAATGGACTTATCAGTGACTTATTTAATATCAGTGTGACATTCAGAGGGAAAAAAATTCTAAAGGTCATGCTTAGGAGGAAAATGTATTTATTTACTTAAAAGTAGAAAATAAATAAATAAATAAAATTTACAAAACCTAAATGCAAATAACTAATTGAAAATTAATGTCTAAAAACCACAGATTTGATAGTAAATATACTTATGCATTTGAAATAAATTAATAAAAATATTCACAAAATTTTTATGATATGCAATTAACAATGAGGAAATACTTTATAGTGCTAGCATCCAATGCTATATACTAGTGATATAAAGTATTTGTATACATATGTATGGTTTTGGTATCTCACACAGGGCTATTGGAAGTACAAACGAAAGTTACATTTTTAGTGGGAATGATAGTATCATACATCAAACATTTTACAATAAATTTCCTAAGAAAATAATCAAAACCCTGAACAGGTTCCTCAAATTTATTTACAAATTTATACATAATTTCAAGGTTTATAATTCTGAAGAAATCAAAAAGATAAATCTCTAATAATAAGAGATTGATTAACTATACTGTAGGTATAACTATAGAATATATTTTAAAGTGATATTTAAGGAATTATTAAAATTATAAAATCAGGA
>CAUYQV010030099.1:0-19023 GCA_963574575.1 Galagoides demidoff | reverse complement strand
TGTGTTGATACAATGATTAAACAAATGATATGAAAGTTATGTTAACCAGCTTGATGAAGGTGTTTCAAATTGTATATGAAACAGCACAATGTACCCCATGTTTGCATCAATGTACACAGAAATCAATTAATAAAAAAAATATATATATATATGAGAAACTACTACAAGTAATTAGAAGAATAGTAATAATGACCCTAAATTGAAAATGAGCAGACTTTTTCCCAAACACGTAGGCAAAGGAGTTGAATAGACATTTCTTCAAAAACAGCACAAAAATGGCCAGCATGTATATAAAAAGACGCTCAAAATTATTAATCACCAGGACAATGAAAATCAAAAACACAATGGGGTATCACCACATAACTGTTAACATCCGTATTATAAAAAGAAACACACAGAAAAAATAATTATTGTTGAAGATGTCATGAAATTGGAACCTTTTTGCACCATGTGTAAGCATGTGAAATAATGCAGTCACTATGGAAAACAGAACAGTTTCCTCAAGAAAATAAAAATAATACAACTACCATATAATCCACAAATCCAACGTCTGGGTATTTACCCAAAATAATTGAAATCATAATTAAAAATGTATTTTCATTCCTATGTTCATTGCAGTATTATTCACAACAGCCAAGAGGTGGTGAACCTAAATGTCCATCAACAGATAAATTAACTTAAAATGTATAGTATATACATATAATGAGATATGATTCAACCTTATAAGAAGTAGGAAATGTTATGTGACAATAGAAATGAACTTTCTATATTGAACAAAATAAAATATGTCAGTCACAGGAGAGCATATACTATATGGTTATGCTAATCTGAAGAATCTAATGTAGTCTAACTTTATAAAGTAGAAAATAGAGTGGTGGTTTATAGAGAGTGGGAAGAGGAAGAAATGGAGATTTACTGTCCAATGGATACAAAGTTTCATTATTGACAGATGAAAAAGTTTCAGAGATCTATTGTTAAATATTTTGTTTATAGTTGATACCGTGCTGCACATTAAAAAAAATTAAGAGTAGATCTCCTGTGTTTTTAACACCAAGTAATGCAAATAAACACAAAGACAGGAAGAAAAATCACCAGCCAATCTTACCTATGAAAGCATATGCAAATGCCTTAAACAAAGTATTTACAGGCTGATTTCTACAATATATGGAAAGAATAATGCATCATGACCAAATTGTCTTTACACAAGATATACAATATTTATTTAACACTTAGAAACCCACAATATTAGACTAGAGAGGGAGAAAAAAAAGAGATGATTTTTTGAATACATATGAAAGATATTTTTGGAAAAAGTCAAATTTTCTTCATAATAGAGCTTTCTAGCAAACACAAAAGTGTAAAAGGAACCCCTTGAAACATTTTAAAGTGGAAATTGCCAAAGACTACCCCAAAATCATACTTAGAGATGACACGTTAAGGTGGCAGACTAGAGACATCTCCTTACCAGTCACTCATGGTGAAACAGGGAAGAGCGGACATCAGCCACCTTTGGCTGGGGGAATCCTACCCAGAAACATCATTCTGGGTCAAAGTGAAGCAGTAGGGGCCTCCAGGAGCCAACAAGAAGGTCTGGGGTTGAAGAAAACCAGCACAGAAACCAAGTGGCTAGGTATGGGCAGAGGCTGACTGGAACTTCAGTGGACGAAGAGAGGCAGGAAAGGGCCATCCTGAAGTATATATATATGTGCATGATGCATTATTCTTTCTATATATATATATGTATATTTGGATGGGGATGCTTACTGGCACTTACGTGGAAGGGTTTAGGTGAGCCTGTAAACTCAAACAGCATCCAGCAGCAGGAATTGAATACTAGGTGGAGCAGAATGCTCATTGGCTTGGCTACTAGCAGGGCACTGCCACTGTGGGAAGGCCATCTGGAAGGAAAAGTCCACAGGGCCCAAGTGCATGGCTGCCTCTGTGCACCTGCATTCCAGGTGGGCAGCCACCTTTGGGGTGATTTTAACAGCCCTGCACAACAGGGAAGACCACGGTATTGTTTGGAAGGCAAAGATGTGCCTTCTAAGAAATCTGGTGAAAATTTCAGAATCCCATTCCTGCAGGGACTGAATGCTGATGAAGCGACCTGGCCCTGTTTGAGGGTGAATAAGTCAGGAAGACAGGACTGGGTCTCCTTTGCAACTAGATGGTGGCTTCCAACCCACATCTTGACACAGAAAAACCAGGGTGTAGTCTCCATTTCCTAACTTCACAGCACCACCTGGTGTCCAGAAAGTATATTGCTATATATATTTGTATTTTTTTTCTTTTCTTGCCTCTTTTATCAATTTTTTTCTTAGCTTTTTATTTTTGATTTCTTTTGTTGTGTTGTTCTTGTTTTTTTGTTTTGTTCTGACTGGTTTTGTTGAATTTTTTTTTCTTTTGTACTTTCTTCAACAGGAAGGGCTCCCCCATTTTGTTATGATTTTTTAGCCATTATTCTTTCTTTTTTATTTCTCTCCTTTCTTTTTTCTCTCTTTGGTAGAGATTTTTCTACTTTTCTCATCTTTCCCACATGAATTTGTCATACAACAACTAAAATATCCCTATTATTCTTTACCTTATATAATCATATTTTTCATTTTCTTTTTCTATTTTATTTTATTACAATCTCTGAGGGCTGGAGGGTCACAGCAATGGTCTTGCTGGGGCAGGGGGGTCACAACATTTGTCTGGTTAAAATAGGCCATGAGCCTATGGACTTGGACTTGGGTCTCCTTCTAGCTTTGGCCTCTGGAAAGACGGTATGGAAAGGTCGCCAATGTGACGTATTGCTGATTTTTTCCCCCATTATTTGGTGGAGGTGGGGTCTTGCTTCTGCCCAGCCTGGTCAGGAGTTCTGGACATTGAAGGACCCACCAAGCCTGGCTCCCCAAAGTAGAGTAGATGTGGATGTGGGTCAAAGCATTCTGCCTAACACCATCATTTCTACCGCCTCTCTCTCTATTTCTGACCTTCTATCTTTTCATTCAATTCTTTTGTTTTACCACTTTTAATTTATATATATATTTTCCTTTCTTCCTCCTTGCTCTATACACATCTATTCCTTTTGGCATTACACCCAAAGTCCACTTCAACACCTAAGTTCAGGGACAAGGTAATTTATAGTGAAGGGAGTAGTGAGAGAAAAAGGTAGGAGAAGAAAGTGAACAAGAAGAAAATACACATGAGAAGGAACCAAAAGTAAAATTTTGAGAGCATGACAAACCAGAACAGAGAAATCCCCAACAAGGGATCATGAGCCACAGGATTCCACTTATAAAGAAATAATAGACAGGAGGTTCGAGGGAAGAAGGCCGACTTACAGCCAGCTTTCAACAGAAGCTCCCATCTGGAGGGAGAGGTAATAGCCAGAAACAATCCAGTAAAGCTGAACGTTGGGATCTGAGAGCTGAGAGAGAAGATCGTTAACTGCATGTCATCCCTGCTGAGGCAAGCTGTGAATTCAAGAAAGCAAATTTCAGGTACAAAATCCATCCCAAAGAGGATGAGAGTCCATCCCCTCCCCCCAAAGGAGTGGTTTTCTGTGTGATCTCTATAAGTGAGCAGTGAACAGAAGACCTCTTGTCTCAACCCACAGGAGAGGGTTCCTGAAGGCTGGGACTTCTTCTCCAGAGAGACCCCCACCCATGAGCCTGGGCACTCTCTAGCTCAGCTTAAAAGTTGAAAAAATATTCTAAACTCTCAGTCCACCCTGCCCCCCTCGTCTGGTGGTCTGGAAGCCCACCCCCTAGAGAAACCAGAGTGTACACAGTTCCTTACTAGAGCTGGGCATTGCGTGGGCCACAGCAGTGCAGCTGTGCTGAAACTGTGACTCAAGTAGAAGTGGATAGAGGTGCAGGAGGGAGGGTGACTGGCCTAGTGCTGCAAAAATACATATCAGTGGAAGGCAGAGGCATGGGAAGCCACATGGCGAGTGGAGACTTGGGAACCTGAGTGCAGGAACCTGCCATGCACCAGCAGAAATAGTAGAGTGATCCTACTGGGGTCAAATTTTGGAGAGACACCTCCCCAATTCTGTGAACTGTGAGAGGGAGCCAGACCTCCCCTTGCAGGAGTAGCAGAGGAACAGTGAGGCTGGAGCAGATGTGCAGCCTCTGAGGGAGAAAAACATTTGCTGCATTGTTAACCTCTGGCTTGGAACAAACTCAGGTGAAACCCTCCCCAGCTTCCATTGAGCACCAGAGGGAGTCAGGTTTCAGCTCCCTCTGGCCGGCTGGTGGCAAAGTGTGGCAGTCTGGCCAAGGAGGCATTGATTCCCTATTGACTCTGGAGGGCCCAAATCCCTGGCTCATTTGCACATGGAGGGAAATGGGCCACAGCCCCCACAGGGTTACCAGCGACTGGGTGTGGCAGGGATCCAAGGTGGGGAAGGAGGAACCAGTACCCCTGGACTAACTCTTTTGCTGGGCAGGCCTTTCTGACTTCACGGAGCACCAGAGTGAGAGTCATACTTGAGCTGAAAATGGACCCCTGCTGTCTAGTTGCTGGAGACATTTTGAACTTGCCCACTTGTTCAGAAATTGTGCTGACCAGAACAATTAGTTTGGAACTCTTGACCTGGGCCAGCCACCTGGGGGCCCTCCATGGTTGAGCCCTGGTTGTGTTGTAGAGGGAGGGTCTGGTTCTCCTCTTCCAGTTGTGGCCCATTAGAGTTGGTATGTCTTAGTTGCTTGTGTTTTTACACAGCTGAGATTTCAGCCCCAGAGCCACTGATTCACTAGGATTGGATAGAAACTAGCTGAATACAAGACAGAGACACATAGCCACATCACACCAAGCAGGTATCCAGAGTCTCAGGCTGCAATACTGAATGAGACCTTTGTAAAGCTGTAGGGGAAAAGTCACAGTCACCAGTCCCAGCTCTTTGGTAAAGGGCTGGTTAACTACAACTCCAGGAGCCCTCATGCCAATTTCACCTTACCAACTTCTCTAGCCAAACTGAAAAATAATCATGGGGCTGAATCAGTGGAAACTCTGGCAACATGAGTAATCAGAGTAGATAAATTCCCCCAAGGAACAACAGAGGAGACACAACAGAAGATTCCATTCACAAACAAAAGGCTGAAATGTAAGAAATAGAGTTCAGAATATGGATGGCAAATAAGAGTAAAAGAATGGAAGTAAAGTTGGAATTAGAAATTCAAGGAGTGGTTCAATAGCTGTCTCAATAAATCAATGAATTCATAGACAAAATATTCAAGGATTTAGACACAATGAGGCAAGAAATTGCAGTCCTCAAAAACTGAGAATACGGTCGAATCCTTCAGTAACTGAATGGAGCAGGCAGAAGAAAGGATCTCTGACATTTAAGGCAAAGCTTTTGAATACTCCCAAATGCTCAAAGAGGTAGAAAAATGGAGAGCAAAAATGGATCATTCCCTAGAGAGGTGTGGGACAACTCCACAAGACCAAACATTCACCTTATAGGAATTCCTGAAGGAGAAGAGGATGGTCCTAAAGGCAATGAAACTATCCCAAGATAAAATTGAGGAGAATTTCCCTAGCATACTAAGAGATACTAAAATTCAGACAGAAGACAGTTTCAGAACCCCAGCATGACTCAAACCAAATAAAGCATCTCCTACACACATTGTAATTAACTATGCCAAAGTTAGTATGAAAGAGGAAATTCTTCAAGGAGTCAGATGTAAAAAAAAAAAAAAAATCAAAGCCTACAAGGGGAAAATATTAGAATGACTGCAGAGCCCTCCACCAAAACTTTTCAAGTCAGATGAGGTTGGTTAATGACCTTCAATCTCTTAAAACAAAACTTAACTTTCAGCCTAGGATCGTCTACCCAGTTAAACTGAGTTTCATTTGTGATGGAAAAATCAAATACTTTAATGGCATATACATGTTGAAGAAATTTTCCATAAGTAAACCAGCTCTCCAGGATATTCTCAGACCCATACTCCACAATGACCAGTACAAGACTCTACCCCAAAGAAAACTCATTCAGAAATTTTTGAACAAAAGAGAACTTCCACAATGGAGAAAGGATTAAAAATGTCCACTGGACATTTGAAAAGCATGACACCCCAGAAACTACCAGGCTTATAAATTACCTCAATTAATTTGAATGATTTAAATTGTCCCCTAAAGAGGCACAGATTGTCTGATTGGATACAGAAACTCAGACCAGACATCTGTTGTATACAAGAATCCCATCTTACCTTATAAAACAAATATAGACTCAGGGTGAAGGGATGGTCATCTATATTCCAGGCTAATGGAAAGCAGAAAAAAGCAGGTGTTGCAATTTTATTCACAGATACAATAGGTTTAAACCAACAAAAGTAACCAAAGATAAAGATGGCCACTTCGTATTAGTTAAGGGCAATATTCAATATGATGAGATCTCAATTATCAATATCTATGCACCCAACCAGAATGCACCTCAATTTATAAAAGAGACTCTAACTGGCACGAGCAATTTGATCTCCCCAGCTCCATCATAGTTGGAGATTTTAACACTCCATTGGCAATATTGGATAGATCCTCCAATAAGAAGCTTAGCAAAGAAATCTTAGATTTAAATTTAACTATTCAACTTCTGGACTTATCAGACATCTACAGAACATTTCATCCTAACAAAGCTGAGTACACATTTTTATTAACAGTACATGGGACATACTCTAAAATTGATCATATCCTAGGCCACAAATCTAACCTCAGCAAATTTAAAGGAATAGAAATTATTCCATGCATCTTCTCAGGCCATCATGGAATAAAAGTGGAACTCAGCAACAACAGGAATCTGCAGACTCGTACAAAAACATGGAAGCTAAATAACCTTATGCTGAATGATAGATGGGTCAGAGACAAGATCAAGAATGAAATTACCAAATTTTTAGAACAAAAATGATAATGAAGATACAAGTTATCAGAACCTCTGGGATACCGCAAAGTCAATCCTATGAGGGAAATTTATAGCACTGCAAGCCTTCCTCAAGAGAATGGAAAGAGGAAGTTAACAACTTAATGGGACATCTCAAGCATCTGGAAAAGGAAGAAAATTCCAATCCCAAATCCAGCAGAAGAAAATAAATAACCAAAATTAGAGCAGAATCAAATGAGATTGAAAACAAAAGGATTATGGAACAGATCAACAGATCAAAAAGTTGTTTTTTTTGAAAAAAAAAAAAACAGAATTGATAAACCTTTGTCCAACCTAACCAAGAAAAAAAGAATAAAGTCTCTAACCTCGTCAATCAGAAACGGTAAAGATGAAATAACAACAGACCCTTTACAAATTCAAAAAAAAAAATCCTTAATGAATACTACAAGAAACTTTATTCTCAGAAATATGAAAACCTGAAGGAAATTGACGAATACTTGGAAGCACGTCATCTCCCAAGACTTAGCCAGAATGCAGTGGAAACGTTGAACAGACCTATATCAAGCTCTGAAATAGCACCAACTATACAAAATCTCCCTAAAAAGAAAAGCCCAGGACCAGATGGCTTCATGTCAGAATTTCTACCAAACTTTAAAAGAGGAGCTAGTACCTATATTACTCAACCTCTTCCAAAACATAGAAAAAGATGGAATACTACCCAACACATTCTATGAAGCTAACATCACCCTGATCCCCAAACCAGGAAAAGACCCAACAAGAAAAGAAAACTATAGACCAATATCACAAACGAATATTGATGAAAAATATTCAACATAATTCTAACAAACAGAATCCAGCAACACATCAAACAAATTATACACCAAGACCAAGTAGGTTTTATCCCAGGATCTCAAGGATGGTTCAACATACGTAAATCTATAAATGTAATTCATCACATACATGAATTAAAAAAACAAAGACCATGTGATTCTTTAAATTGATTCAGAAAAAGCATTTGATAATATCCAGGATCCCTTCATGATCAGAACACTTAAGAAAATTGGTATAGAAGGGACATTTCTTAAACTGATAGGGGCCATCTACAGCAAACCCACAGCCAATATTGTATTGAATGGAGTTAAATTGAAGTCATTTTCACTCAGATCAGGAACCAGGCAAGGTTGCCCATTGTCTCCATTGCTCTTTAACATTGTAATGGAAGTTTTAGCCATCGCAACTAGGGAAGAAAAAGCGATCAAGGGTATCCATATAGGGTCAAAAGAGATTAAACTTTCACTCTTTGCAGATGACATGATTATATACCTGGAAAATATCAATCCTCTTTTAGACTCATTTTTTTTTTTTGAAAAAGCATCTTGAGAACTTAGGGTGACATGGTACTATAGGGTCTTATATCTAGGCTATAAGTTCTTTTTAAATGATAGAGAAATGTAGTTATGAGATCATATATTAAATTACATGCAGGGATTATTATTCCACAATTTGAGATTTATATTCCACACAATAATCTTCATCTGGTTTGCTCCTGGTTTTTTACATGAAGCAACAATGATATTTCTTTCCAGCCAATCATGTTTGTCTTCATCCTTTTTGTTTAATCTGTAAATTTGAGAATACTACTAAAAGGAATGTTTGATTGCTGTTTCTTATGTATTTGGCAACTATTCATGTTGTATTTGTTTCATAATATGTCTTCTTAAATTATATTCTCTTTCTATATATATTCTTTTATTTCTAATGTTGTGTCTAGAAGTGAAATGCTAAGATATAGAAAATATATGATTTGAAAGTCATACAAAACACCTGCGATAATAGTCCATAACTTTTATCACTAGAAATTAGTTTTACTTGCTCAGGAATAATTGTGCTTCCTTTAAAAGAATGGAATGCAGAACACTTATCTGAGGGCCACCAGCAGATTTCTAAACCACATTTGATTGAAAAAATGATCATTAAGTAACATATAGCCCTATGGTACCTACAGTGACTCAGGTTCTCCTTTCTTAGATTAAGTAAAAGAAGAATTTAAGTCTTGACCACTCCTTTCAAAGTAATTAGCTTTTGAATTTGGAGCTTAAAATCTAGATTGATAATCTTCTATAATTTGTAATATAGACTACCAAATTTATATAGACATGGCTGACTTAGAAGTAGATGCCCTGACAATTTTTAATGTACTGAGAAAGATAAAGTCCCTCCAGAAGAATGACATCATCTTTGAAATAACACTGTGACATTATGAGTTGTTAGTTGAAAACAACCCCTAAACAAACATTTGTGAATAGCAGCTGATTGCTATTTCAAATGCTACACAAAGATACCTTCCACCTCCAGAGTCTTGGTTTTTGCAGATCAAACCTTTCCTGTAACTGTAACATTTTAATAAATAACACTCTTCATCCACAATGTTTTTTTTAATTTTAAATAGAAATTTTAATGAATTCATCCCTTCTGACATTTGCATTTGTCTTTAAATGCCACAAGATAACAGGGTTTTAATCATTCCAAATAGCTTTTTAATTATAGACTTAATCACTTTTGCAGAAGGTTAAGCTCCACAAACAGGAATAAAACTGTTTGCTTGCACTTAGTGTGAAGAATGATGTTGTGTTCTTGATTTAGGTGTTTGGTGAGTTTATTTGGTCAGTTTTGTTTGACTTGTTAGTATTAGAAAAAAAGAGACAAGTTTGAAGAGAATTTGACGTTATGCATTGTGAATTAAGCAATGTTATTTTAATTAATTATGGAATCAGAGGAGGAGTAAGAGGTTCTCTGAACAAGAAAGGAGATTAGTAGCTGTTAATTCCAGCTGCCAAGGCGGGTCCGGAGACTGAAGTGTTTCAGTTTCCAGGAAACAGGTTTTTGTGTTTAGAATTAGTGAAGGAAGTTACTGTCACAAAGTGTTTGACAAAAAAGAGAATTGCAATTTTGAAGCCAGATTCTGAGTAAGTAATCAACTAATGACTTTTAGAAATAAAACTCACTAAATTATATCTTACTTGGGTAGTTAATGATTTCTTTCTGTCTTATAATCTAGCAGAGCTGGCCTCAAATGAAAGGGGCCAGGGTCAGGATATGTGGTAACTTGTAAGTAAGAAATTTGCTGTGTTTCATGGTCCTGTTTAACATAGTAAAAAGCTGCTATGTGAATTCTGAAACTCAAATAGGATAATTTTTGTAGGGTATGCATTTCCTCCTCTTAATAAACATCATGTTTTCTTTCATTTGTAAATTTCTATTTACTGCAGGTAAAAGTGATCAAAGTTCATGACAACATAATGTGACTGTTAAATCTCTATGGGATATTTTTACACAGTTCTGATATTCATTACAGGTGCAACAAACTGGAAAAATAAACCAGTTATCATACTGAGACGAAAATCTTCTGAAAAGCAATCCTAAATCCCATAATTGAGCACATTGTTTAACAGTTTCCGGTTAGATGAATCACTGCCTATACACATCTCATATCAGACACAACTTTTAATCTATGAGGAAATTTGGGTCACAGGAGAGACCTACAACGAGTGCATAACATAAAAGTCATGTCTTCTAACTAGAGAAAAGTGAAGTTGTCATTGCTGAGGATCAAAACACACACACTTGAAAAATAGGACTACTTAGGTTGGGGTCAATGGAACAATGTCTGTAGACACTGGTCAAGAAAATTTATAGTGAAAAAAATTTTTTTGACATTTTGGAAACTTTAATTTATAAAGAAACTGTATTTTATACATTATTTATTCTCTATTGTGTAAGTCCACGATTCTAAAAAGTATAGTTATCTTTATAATACGGTAAGGGGTACATTTTTCATTAGAAATATTTTTTAGTTTAATGTGGTACAAATACCCACTTCTATATTATCCCCATTCTTAATAACAAAACCAGGCAAAACAAACAAAGCAAAGAAGCTGGAAACCCAAAACTTAGTAAGTTAATATTTTTATATAGAGCAGACAGCATCTACTATTTTGGTGTAAGAAACATAATCACACGAGGAGGATGATAATAGGTTGTATACCTGGATGGGTCTTTGATAAATTACCTAATTTTCCTTGACACCAAGAGCCTGTGTGCCTTTCACTGCGAGGATTCCTCAGTCCAGCTTAGATGAAGGAGCTTTTATTGAATGTCTGGTATATATCAGACCCTGTGGAGTATGCACGAGATAAAATAAGAGTAAGTCACAGTTCTGCTTGAGGCTTCTTGGTTTCTCTTCTGGAAAGCAGTTACATTCTACAAGGCAAGTGTTTGGACAGACTAGGTACAGGAGTGCAGAGGACAGACTTGTTTCAAATTGGGGATTCAGATCCGGCTTCCCAACACAGCTTATTCTTGGGCTCTCCAGAGAGAGAACCGTGAGTCATCAGGTGACATTTGTCAGTGTTTATTCACCTAGAAGAAACATTAAGCCAAACCAAGGAAACTCAACTCCCTGGTCTTATGCAAGTGAGATACTGTTGCAGGAACAGTATGCAAAATATGAAGTGGGAGACAAGAAGAGGAAGCAGAAGAGCTTGAAAAAATGCAAGGCAAGGTTAGATGAAGGGGATTTTCTAAACCATGGCAAGATTGTGTTCTTTTTTTTTTGCAGGGAAGGAGAGACACTGGAGAATTGTGTGTGAGGGGACATGATGGGATAAAGACTCTTATTTTAGATATGTTTACCTATAAGAAGAATGACTTGTGCTCATTCATTTTGCAAGATTACCTTCTTAGTTCCTATGTCCACTAATTAAGCCGTGTACCCTTAAGTGAAATATTCAACTTCTCAGAAATGTCATCTACTCTTCAGAAAAACAAGCAACACTGACAACAAAATACTTCCTCATTAAAACTTTTCTCTAAGGATTAAATGATGTAATCTTTGTTCAGTACTTGACATGTGGTAATAAGCAATAATAACTAATTGCTCCGAGTATCAACATAATTATTGAATAGGTATTATTAATCTGTGAAGAAATTCTTTTCTCAATTGATAAAAATTTTGTTGGTATTTGAAAAAACAGTGCTTACTTTACACAAGGTACAACAAATCAGATGTATTAAAGATTTAATGTATGAAGGACTAAGTTTCTAAAATTATTAGAAAAAATGTAAAAGAATAGTGATAAGTTTCTGTGATGGAGAATAATTTCTTTAAATGAGGCACTGAATTGCAAAATGGGGAGAATTTCATAATGTAAAAATTGAAGTAAATCATATACACTATATAACAAATGTATGTTGAATAAAAATATTTGCAAAAATACAATGAAAAGATTATTATATAACGTGTAGGGTACTTCTGGAAAATAGCTAGAAAAATTCAAGAAATATCATAACAAAATGTGTAATCAAATTAATTTATAAGCTACAGGAAGGAAATCTCATTAGCTGATAAACATATGAAGCGATGCTCAATTTTTAGTAACTAAAGCAAAGAAAATTTTACAATTTTTTGTTATCATACAGATAAGTAAAACAATTGAAGATAATGGAAGAAACTAAATCTTTTGTGGGAATATAATGTGAGGGGCAATGGAGATATATTATCAGATTCTTTGTGCTCATATATCACTCAGAAATTCCTGTTCTAAGTATAAACTCAGAGAAATTGTCTATAAATATTCAAAGAAGTATGTATAAGAAAGTTCATTATTATAAAATGTGTGTATATCATAGCAAACTAGTGGAAATCTCCAAATGCCCATCAAAAATTAAATAAAATGTGTCACATGTTAATTATAAAACTATGTAGCACTTGCAGGAAGCAACTTAATAGGAATGTACCAATATTCAATTGTTTAAAATATATAATATTCTTTAAAAAATATAAGACACAACATAGCTTCTATGAAAATTTAATGTAAAAGAGTGAATGCCTTATGACTGAAGATAATGTGATTGTAGATAAAAGAAAAATCAAAAATAAAATAAAATAAGAACAAAACCCAAAACAGCAATGGAAACATACCTAGATCTAAAATAACGGGGGAGGGGAATAATATTAAACTACTAATACTAAATTAGTAGTATGTATACTAAATCTGTTTATGAAATAAATGTGAATAAGCTAGAAAAAATTGTAAAAATTAACTTTCTACCACATGTGAACTCTTCCAAGTATCTTGATACTGTGCAATAGTTAAGAAACAAGAGACAAAGTGAATATTATTTAAATCTAAAAAACTGAAGCACAAATATGTGAATTGTGAGACTAAAGTTTGGTGGATAAAACCTGGTTGTGAAGTCATTTGGTCAATATCTGTTTGCACCAATGGTAGGCAATTCATTTAGCCAACTAATAATCATCACGGTGTTTGCAATTCCCATGGATAGAATGCTTCTGTGCCGTGGTAACTTCCTAAATGTAAATGAATATACTTGGCTATTGGGACAAGCATACTTCTGGACTTTAGATGAGTAAATGATGAATCTCTGAGACTAGAAAATGGTACTCATCTTAATATACTTTATCTCCTTTGTGTATATAGATAATTATTCTATGAAAAATTATCAATAGTAAAATAAAATTGGATTGAGGGCAAAAATGAAGTTTTTTCCAAATTCGACTTGAAAAGAAAAAAGAATGGATTGGAGGTAGCACCAGAAATGCACTTAGAATCTATAAGCAATTCACATCATAGTCTGGCTCCCCAAGGTGCACATAATTAGTATTTATAGAAAGTCAGCAGAAGCAAATAGAAACAACTTAGTGTATCTTAATCCAAAGCCAAATAGATGATCTGATGCTCATGTGGCTCATAGTGCTTTGGGAATGGGAAAGATCATTGTTAGGATAAAAGTAATCAATTCTAATAAATAAATGAGGTGTCCTATGAACATTTAACAAATCAGGTGTCCTATGGACATTTAACAAATATTTTATCAATATATTTGATTTGAAAGTCTAGCAAATATAATCCCTTAGTTATCACAATGGGAAGAAGGAAACGAAAATTTTGTGTTTGCTTTGGAAATTTGAGTGCCTGGAAAATATGAGAGTTTTTACACGGGCATAGACACATTGCCACATTAAACTAGAGTTCAATTAAAGACACATACTTAAAAAATTACTAACATAAGAAACTTAAAAAACACATTAGTGACTGTACATTTGAATTTTTGAACATTTGTGCCTTTGAGTTTTTTATAGAGGGGAAGAGTAGCCAACTTTGATGAACTTCTGCATTTGGTAGCAAATGTTCAAGGAAAATAAACCTTACAATTGGAACACAGGATAATGTGCACTTGGCACATTGGGATGTTGGGCACTTGGGATAATGTGCCATTACCTGGTGCATACCCTACTCCAGGATAAAGTAATTCCTCCAACTCAATGTTATAGTGAATTTTTCTCTTCTGTAAACACTATGTGTCAACATTTATTCTTCATACACAATCCTTTTTTTTTTTTTGGCCAGGGCTGAGTTTGAACCCACCACCTCTGGCATATGGGACTGACGCCCTACTCCTTTGAACCACAGGCACCACCCTTGATACACAATCTTTTTATGTATAACTTGCTGGATAGTTTGTATAATAAAATTTCAGTTAACTTAAACCTTGAGAAATAATTGTACTAAAATACAATTTAAAATCCCAGCATGAGAGATAGATTTGATAATTTGCCCAAGATATAGATCAAGCGTCAGATTTCTAGCAGGTGTGTCCACCTTTTCTCATTTCCCTTCTCTTTTCTTCATTTCCCTTTTCTTCTCTTTTCTTTCCTTTTTACTTTTTTTCTGTCGCACATTGTAAGAAGAGTTGACCTGGCCACACATTAAACACACAAACACTAATGAAAGCTGATGAGCAAAACAGAGATCTGTCCATAATTTTCACAATCTCCACCACAAAATCAGCAAAACAGGTCTCATATAAACCACATGTGGTCCACGGGCTGCAGGTAGCACAGCAAAGTATCATTGTGGTGGCTATTTTTAATGGATATCTGGAAATGATATAACACATATGTGTATATATTTGTCTTCCTTCGGGGAAAATATTCATAACTTTTTTAATGTATAGAAACTGGAAAGTGTGGTTAATCACATTGTATATTTAGAAAGCAGTTTGGCTTTTCCTCAGGTTGACTTGAAAGGAAAGTTAATGATATAAATAGGAAAGGATAAAATTTTAACATACTTTATTTAAAAAGTCCATATTTATCTTTTGCTAAACGTTTTTATGCAGTAACAGTGGAAAACTCAGTAAATATAAGGTAGATAAAAATAATCTTAATATTTTTGTATTAGTTCTCATTTTAGAATTTAAGTGTAGGAACAACAGTAATTTTTCTACTATACAAATATAATAAATTAATATTTTAATTGATAGATACATTAATCATTAGTAGCCCTATGTAAAATTACTAACAATATTCTACTATTATGTAATAGTATTTTAAATGTTGTATCATATAGTTCATTTATCAGATATTTCAATTCAGAAATTTTATTCAAAGTAATCTCTAAACATGTTTTTAGAGAAACTGTCAGTATAGCATAGCATATAATTGAAGTATCTTGGTTTGCATTCAGTAGAAATTTTTTGTACTCAACAATACATTGTATATTAGAGCAAGTTACCCACAAATACAATCATGCAACATGTGTCACTCGTACACAAAGGAAAGGTAGTAAGTCATGAGAACTGCTAACAGATGTTGCTAAGTAAATTTTCTGGAAACGGATATCAATTCTTATATATAAGAATTCTTGGTTGGGCGGTTCCTGTGGCTCAGTGCACTGAGTGATGACCCCATATACCAAGGGTGGTGAGTTAAACCTGGCCCTGGCCAAAATTGCAACCAAAAATAGCCAGGTGTTGTGGCAGGCACCTATGGTCCCAGCTACTAGGGAGGCTGAGGCAAGAGAATCACCTAAGGCCAAGAGCTGGAGGTTGCTGTGAGTTGTGACACGGTGGCATTCTACTGAGGGTGACAAAGTAAGACTCTGTCTCTTAAAAAAAATTATACAATTCATATATATATAAGGATTCATATATATTCTCATAATTTGTGGTTATCATTTTTTAGATAAAATGATAATCACAAATTATGCAGTTGAGTTTCCCACATTTGGGGAAATTGCAGGGTCAGCACATCCAGAGTGCAACGGATAAGCCTCACCCTGGGAAAACCACCTTTGTGATCATGGCATCTCCCCTGCCAGGTAAGTATAGGGATAGAATAAAAGATGCCAAGTCTTAAACATTTTTATAACAACTGACATAGATCTATACTAGTGATGGTGAAACAGTAAATTAAACTAAAAGCATATATGAAAACATATGATTACTATACAATGCCAACTTCAGGCTGAGTCCTAAAACTGAGAATTTAGGATGAGGATTCAGATTCTTTAGATTCTTTTACAATCACCTCTTTGCAAGTGAAAAAAATGGAAGGTACCTATTCCATATAATGAATTATGATTATTTTCTTCTTTTCAGTATTATGAAAGTGTCCTTGGCATAAACATATAGACTTTTTTTGTTTGTTTGTTTGAGACAGACTCTCATTTTCTTGCCCCAGGCTAACATGCCATGGTATCTGCCCCAACTTCAAATCTTGGGTTCAAGTGATCCTCTTGCCTCAGCCTCCCGAGTAGCTGGGACGACAGGTGCCTGCCATGATGCTGGCTAATTTTTTTCTGTTTTAAGTAGAGATGGGGTCTCTTGTTCAGGCTGGTCTCAAACTCTTGAGCTCAAGCAATCTACCTGGCTTGGCTTCCCAGAGTGCTAGGATTACAGGTGTGAGCTACCATGCTACCTGTACACTTTAATAAGTATTTTAATCAATAGAATTTTATATATTTTAAAATTACTAATTGTTTAAATGTTAAATATAAAATTTATCTTGACTTGCTAGAATGGTCTAAGCTGTTAGAAGATGCTTTCAGACAATTCCTTTTCTCAGCACACTTTCACCAAAATACAGCTGTTTTTTTCCAAAACACAAACTCCCAAAATGGAAATCTCTAACCCTGCCCTTCTTACTGCTTACTTATTTCTTAAGTATCAACCTCCTCATGCTCAGTCTACTCTGAATACTACAAAATATTAGAGTCTCATGTGATCCTTCCCATTTAGCTTATAAAAACATTTAGGAAAATATTTTTACTATTTTTTCCTCTTCTTTTGCTCATGCCAGTTTTTCTTGTGAGCTTCTCCCCCTACATTTGTCACTAAGTTAGTAATCCTCACTCCCTCAGCAACTCTCTTTTATCAGAATGTTTTTTCAATATTCCTATTACTTCCAACACACATAATGATCATGGAACCTTATGTGGCATATTACTTTCAGTCACATGAATAACGTAGTGACAAGTTTGAAGTTTGTTCTCTCACACATTTATGCACTCAGTACAAAAATTATCCACCAAAAATATCTCTAAGTAAAAGGCATCATACAGTGACTTAATTTGCATCTCTGAGACTTGGTTTTCTATTATTCTCCACCAAAGCCAAAAGATATTAATTT
The DNA here is from genome assembly GCA_963574575.1 of Galagoides demidoff. Classification (NCBI taxonomy): domain Eukaryota; kingdom Metazoa; phylum Chordata; class Mammalia; order Primates; family Galagidae; genus Galagoides; species Galagoides demidoff. The sequence continues at coordinate 1,669 of CAUYQV010030099.1, read as the reverse complement.
AAATATTTTAAAAAGCATTACTAAATCTTTTAGCATTCCTGAAAATAACTACTACTAGACTGAGAGTAAATCTTTTGTTTATTCTGTGTATATTCTCATTAATATGTCATGAGAGACTAGAGGACTTTAATCGGTGTCACTTAGCAGGAGGGTGCTGACTTACAGAGCAGCCGAGGTTGCCATGTATCCAGAAGTTTTGATGAGGAACGTTTTTTGAGGTATGTCTGCCCTCATCATAAATTTTACATTAAAATATATAATTTAGGATGCCTGAATTGATTTTAATCTGATTTTGAAAAATATATTTACCTGTATTCCTAGATTATGAAAGTTTTCACCCCACAAGAGATTGCCAGGAAAATGTGAGTTAACTAGATACAACAGAGGATATTTTAGAGGCTTTAATAATAGGTTTGCTTACTGAAAACTCTTGCAAAATTACTCTACCACTCACATCTTATCCAATTTCCTTCACTAATGGTGTGAAGGCAAGCCACAGCTAAATATTAGAATATTCATATAGAAATGTTAAAATATGTTAAACTGTCACATTTTCTGTGATGCATAAATTTACGTCTCATAGTTATTGACATAGTACTTTACAATAATACATACTCTTTAACTAATATTGTTAGAATTATAATTGTTTATCATAGTAAATACTTAACTCTGCAGCATCTGAACCTCAAACAACAACGATTTTTTACCACTAAAGTTACTGTTGATCTGCCTGACTCCAATTGCAAATTTATATTTTAAATGTGTATCAAGTGTAGGGTATATTTATTTTAAAAACGTTAATATTGATTTTTTCAACTTCTAGGGGTATTTTTCTCCTTAAACAGCACAAACATTTCTGTTCCCATGTTTTGGGTTTAAAGTATGTCTGTTCAAGCAGGCAAGATGGTTTTCCTGAAATAGACTAGTCATTTTTCAGTAAACAAATAGAATAAATATCATTCTTTCTTTAATCTCAAATTGGATCAGGCTCATGTTATAAAATACAACTACTGGATCAACGAAGCTATTTTCACCATGTGTCTTCATTTTCTTATAGTTTATCATCTTTTCCCACTCCTAATAACAGCTCTTGACACCTGTAATAGCCTCTATACTTTTTGGAATTTGGGGAAACATCTCAAAATGTTTTCTACATTGTATTGACACATGATTTTCTACAATACCAACAATTTAGTCATGTGACCTATGAAAAGTAATCCAATGATCCATAATTAAAACTAGTCTTCATCTAAGAATGAGTAGCTTGATTAAAGATTTAATAGCTATAAGTGTAGAATTAATCATTAGAACAGTAAACAGCATCACTAAGTGTGATGCATTCGTCTTTCCTTAAATCTTCTGAGTTGTTTAATTTTATCAGAAATGTATTCTCATTCAATCTATACAATCTAATTATTTTGTTTAGTTATTAGAAAACCCACTCTAATTTACTAACTTGAAAACGTTACCTTCCATGATAATCATATGAGGCTCTGTTTGAACTTAACTCTTACTGAAAGCAGTAATATTTTCTTTTTTTTTTTTTTTTTTTTTGAGACGGAGCCTCAAGCTATCCCCCTGGGTAGAGTGCCATGGCATCACAGCTCATAGCAACCTCCAACTCCTGGGCTCAAGCGAGTCTCCTGCCTCCACCTCCCAAGTAGCTGGG
>CAUYQV010030098.1:0-22823 GCA_963574575.1 Galagoides demidoff | reverse complement strand
AAATCCCCAAACCAGAGATGCTGGCGTGGATGTGGAGAAAAGGGAACACTCCTACACTGCTGGTGGGAATGTAAACTAATACGTTCCTTTTGGAAAGACATCTGGAGAACACTTAGAGAACTAAAAATAGACCTGCCATTTCACCCTGCAATTCCTTTATTAAGTATATTCCTAGGCAATCAAACATCGCATTACAACAAAGATATTTGTATCAGAATGTTTATTGCAGCCCAATTCATAATTGCCAGGTCATGGAAGAAGCCCAAGTGCCCATAGATCCACGAATGGATTAACAAACTGTGGTATAAGTACACCATGGAATACTATGCAGCCATAAAGAAAGATGGAGACTTTACATCCTTCATTTTCACATAAATGGAGCTGGAAAATGTTCTTCTTAGCAAAGTATCACAAGAATGGAAGAAAAAGTATCCAATGTGCACACCCCTATTATGAAATTAATTTAAACCTTTTTATATGAAAGCTATAACTTAATAACCACCTAAGGATACAGGGAGGGGGGAGTGGGTGCAGGGAGAGGGATTGGAGGGTTTACTTCTGTGGTTCATCTTACAAGGATACAAGTGAATCTTTCTATGAGTAGAATATGAATGTTTTAACACAATAACTAAGAAAGTTACATGAATGCTATGTTAACCAGTTTGATGGAAGTGTCTCGGATTGTGTGTGAAAACACCACACTGTACCCCAGAAGTGCGTTAATGTACACAGTTACCATTCAATAAAAAAAAAATGACAAAAAAAAAGAATCTAGTCCAAATGTCCTTATAATAAAAGGATACATTTAATGGCAGGATCAAATGAGAGCTCCAGTTTGAGTTCTGAGGATTCCCCATACTTTCTTCCAAAAAGGTTGTATTAGTTTGCAGTCCCATCATCAGTGTAAATGTGTTCCCTTCTCTCCACATCCACACTAATAGATGCAGCTTTTAGACTGTGATGTGTCCATTCTCACTGGGGTTAGGTGATATCTCTGGGTGGTTTTGGTTTGCATTTCTCTGATAATTAAGGATGATTAGCATTTTTTTTCATGTTTATTAGCCATTTATCCATTTATCTTCTTCTCTAGAGATGGTTCTATTCATTGCTCTTGCCCATTGATATAGGGATTGTTGGATCTTTTGATGTAGATTAATTTGAATTCTCTGTAGATCCTAGTTATCAACATTTTGCCCTTTTCATAATATGCAAATATATTTTCCCATTCTGATGATTTTCTATTTGCTTTGGTTGTTGGCTCCTTAGCTGTACAGAAGCTTTCTAGTTCAATTAGGTCACATTTGTTTATTTTCGTTGTTGTTGCAATTGCTATTGAAGTCTTCTTCTTAAAGTTTTTCTCCAGGCTGATATCTTCAGGTATTTCCTCTCCCAATTTCTTCAAGGATGCTTATTGTTTCATGCCTTAGATTTAGATCTTTATCCATCTTAAATTGATTGTTGTGAGTGGCAAAATGTACAGGTGCAGTTTTAGTCTTCTACATGTAGATATCTAGTTCTCCGAGAACCATTTATTGAATAGGGATTATTTCTCAGCACCAGTGTATATTCCTGTTTGATTTATCAAAAGTTAGGTGACTGCAAGATGTTCGCTTCATCTCATAGTTTTCTATTCTGTTCCAGGTGTTTATGACTCTATTTCTGTGACAATACCATGCTGTTTTGATCACTATGGCCCTGTAGTACAGCCTAAAGTCTGGTAGGCTGGTGCCCCCTGCTTTGTTTTTATTACTAAGAATTACCTTAGCTTTACAAGTTTTTTTTTAGATCTTTTTTTATTAATTGATAGCTGTATACATTAATGCAAACATGGGGTACATTGTATTGTTCATATACAAGTTTTTTTTTTTTTCTGGTTCTATACAAATGATTTTTTTTTTCCAAATCTTGGAAGTATGATGTTGGGATTTTAATGGGGATTGCATTGAATCTGTAGATTGCTTTGTTAGGATAGACATTTTAATGATGTTGATTCTTCCCAGCCATGAACATGATATGTTCTTCCATTTTGTAATACCTTCTGCTTTTTCTTTTCTCAGGGTTTGGTAATTTTCTTTATAAAGTTCCTTTACCTCTTTTGCTAGATATATTCCTAGGTATTTCATTTTCTTTGAAGCTACTGTGAAGGGGATTTTGTCCTTCATTAGTTCTCCCTATTGGCTGTTATTGGCATGTGCAAAAGCTACTGATTTGTGGACATTGACTTTATATCCTGAGAACTTTATTTTTTTTATTACTTCCAGGAGTCCTATTTGGGGACTTTAACCCCTATTTCGGGTTCTCTAAGATTGTGTCATCAGCAAAAAGGGAATTTGACCTCCTCTGCTCCCATTTGGATGCTCTTATTTCCTTCTCTTGCTTAGTGGCAATGGAGGACAACCTTGTGTGGTTCCAGTTCTAAGTGGAAAAGCTTTCAGTTTTACTCCATTCTGTATAATATTAGCTGTGGGTTTGTCATAGATAGCTTCAATCAATTTAAGAAATGTGCCAACTATGCTTATATTTTTTCAGTGTTCTAATTAGAAAAGGATGCTGGATTTTATTGAATGCCTTTTCTGCATTTATTGAGAGGTTCATATAGTCTTTGTTTCTGCTTCTGTTGATATGGTGAGCTATGTTTATGGACTTGCATATGTTAAAGCATCCTTGCATCCTTGGAATGAAACCTACTTCATTGTGATGTATGACTTTCTTAATAAGAGGCTATAATCAATTGACTAGGAATATATTGAAAATTTTCGCATCTATATTCGTTAGTGAGATCGATCTGAAGTTCTCCTTTTTAATTGGTTATTTTCCTCATTTTGGTATCTGGGTGAAGTTTGCTTCATAGAACATGTTGGGGAATATTCCTTCCTTTTCAATTTTTTTTGAATAGTTTCTGCAGTATAGGTCAAAGCCCTTCTTTGAAAGTTTGATAGAATTCTGGGGTAAAACCATCTGGACCAAGGCATTTTTTTGTTGGTAGTTTTTTTTGTTTTTATTGTGATTGTTATTGTTTTTTCTTTCTTTCTTTCTTTTTTTTTGAGACAGAGTCTCATTTTGTCACCCTCGGTAGAGTGACGTGTTGTCACAGCTCACAGCAACCTCCAACTCCTGGGCTTAAGTGATTCTCTTGCCTCAGCCTCCCAAGTAGCTGGGTCCACAGGCACCCACCATGGTGCCTGGCTATTTTTTATTGCAGTTTGGCTGGGTGGGGCCGTGTTTGAACCTGCCACCCTCAGTATATGAGTATGGTGTCCCACTCACTGAGGCACAGGTGTGGCCCTCTGTTGGGACATTTTTTTTTTTTATCCTTTGTTTGATCTCAGTGCTTAAAATTGGTCTGTTCAGGAAATCTATTTCTTCTTCATTAAGTCTAGGAAGAGGGTATGTGTCTAAGTATTGATCCATTTCCTTCACATTGTCAAATTTCTGGGCATACAGTTTCGTGTAGTATTCAGAGATGATCTCTTGTATCTTTGTGACATTCATTGTTATTTCCCCTTTACCATTTCTGATTGAGGTTACTAGAAATTTTAGTTTCTTGTTTCTAGTTAGTCTCTCATTTTCTCTTTGTTTTTAGCAGCTGTTTGTTAGGTAGATGTTAAGGGATTCAGGTTATTGTAAGAAGAAAGGACAGACATAGAACCTCTGCCTTGCTGCTTCCTTGCCCAGTTGCCCCATCTGAGAAGAAAGACAAGGGTAGGTACCCAGTTTTCATGCACCCTGATCCCACCCCATGAAAATCCTAATACTGAAGGAAGGAGAAATACCCCACAGCACAGGAAGGTCAGGCGCAGCAGAATTTGGAAAGTGACCTAGAGTAAACTCCTTAACTGCCCATCAAATTTATTCACTGGTGATGTGTGAACCAGGAGGAGGGCCCAATCCAGACACTATAAAACCAGACCCTAGACCATACACAGGGCCTCTTATTACAACTGAGGGACTATTTTTTGTTCGTAGAGTATGTATCTTGCTCTTGCTCTATAAACCTATCTTGGTCTTCATCAGTGACTTCATTTCATGCTTACCTTGTTTCTGTGTCTGGCCATTGTTTGACCAAAAGCACACAAAGAACAAAGAAAAGATTGTAGCTCGACATCTTGATACCATGACTCAGGTCACTCATCTAGGTAAGTCAGCTTGCCTTTTTCCATGAAAACATTCTTGACTTTGATCTTACTGCCTACAGCTAGCACTTAAATGAGCAATAGTGCTTGCTTTTACTTTTTCCACACTTGTAATTTCTCAGACTGTATGGTTAATTTTTCACTTAAACTGGGTGTGTGATAAAGAGTTTAGGGACACATCCCTTCATTTTTAAATTTCAGATTAATATGAAGGTACAAATAATTAGGTCTCAATGATTGCATTTGTCAAAGTCCCAGTTGTAGTTGTGTCCCACACCCAGGAGGTGTGCCATATACCCTCTACATTGTACCCATTAGGTGGAAAAACACTAATCCCCCTACCTTTTCCCAACTTGAATTGAATTGAGTTCTCTTGTGTGGGCATGTATTTAGTCTGCCTACTAACTTGATACTAGTATTGAGTACATTGAATACTTGCTATTCCATTCCTGATATGTCACTAAGAACAATATGTTTCAATTCCATCCAAGTTAATATAAAACATGTAACGTCTCCATCTTTTTATGGCTGAATAGCAATCCATGGTATACATACAAGATAGTTTGTTAATCCATTAATGGGTTGATGGGAACCTAGGGAAAACATTTTATAGTCAAGGCTATTCTTAGGAATAAAAACAAAGTCTTGAGCCCACATCCTGTCAATTATGGATCCTGGCAATTGTAAGTTGAGCTGTGATAAACAATCTAGTGAAATTGACCTTATGATAAAATGATTTCCCCACCCCCCTCTGGAAAGATGCCTAGTAATTGGGTAAATCAAATGGAAGCTCTACTTTGAGTTCATTGAGGATTCTCCATGTTTCTTTCCAAAGAGGTTGTATTAGTTTGCAGGGCCACCAGCAGTGTAAAAGTGTTCCGTTCTCTCCATATCTGTGCCAGCATGTGCACCTTTGAGACTTTGTGATCTGGGCTTTTCTCATAGGTTAGATGATAGCTCAGGGTGGTTTTTATTTGCATTCATCTGATAATTAGGGATGATGGACATGTTTTCATATGTTTCTTGGCCATTGATACATCTTTAGGGAATGTTCTGTTCATTTATCTTGCCCAATGATAGATGGCAGTGTTTGCTCATTTTTTTAAATTGATTTGATTCTCTGTAGATTCTAGGTATCAACTTTTATCAGATTTATAATATGTAAATACATTTTCTTATCCATATGGTTGTCTGTTTCCTTTAATTGTTCTGCCTTTATCTATGCAGAAGCATGTCAGCTTAATTAAGTCTTATTTGTTTTTTTTGTTGTTGTTGTTGAAATTACGAATTAGGTTTTCATAAATTTTTTCCTGGGCTGATAGTATCAAGAGTTTCTCCCACACATTCATCTAGGATTTTTACCATTTCAGATCTGATCTTTGATTTAAATCTCTATCCATCTTAAGTTAATTTTTGTAAGTAATGAAAGATGTGGGTTCAGTGTAAGTCTTTTATATGTAGTTATCCAGTTCTCCCAGCACCATTTATTGAATAGAGATTCTTTCCCCCATTTTATGCTTTTGTTTTGTTTATTGAAGATGAGATGGCCATGGAAAGCTTGTTTTATCTCTACGTTTTCTATTCTGTACCTTCTGTATGTGTCTCTATTTTGTGCCCAAACCATGATGTTTTGATTTTGGACTTTAATATAATCTGAAATTTCGCAGAGTGATGCCTCTGGCTTTCTTTTTATTACTAAGAATAGCCTTGACTATGCAAGGTTTTCTCTGGTTCTATAAAAAATGGAGCACTATCTTTTCCAGTTCTTCAAAGTATTTTGTTGGTATTTTAATGGGTATTGCATTCAATGTGTATATTTCTTTGGGGAGCATAGATATTTTTGACAATGTTCATTATTTCCAGACAAGAGCATGATACATTCTTGCATTTGTTATTGTCTTTTGCTGTTTCTTTTCTGAAAGTTTCATAATTCTCTTTGTAAAGATCCTTTACCTCATTTCTTAGGTATGTTACTAGGTATTTCATTTTATTTGAAGCTACTGTAAAAGGTACTGTGTCCTGAGCTTTTATGGTGTATACAAAGGCTACTGATATGTGGACATGGATTTTGTACCCTGAGACATAACTGTATTTCTTGAACACTTCCAGGAGTTTTATAGTTGATTCTCTGGGGTTTTCTAAGTATAACCTCATATCATTGGTAAAGAGCAAGAGTTTGACCTCCTTTGCTCCCATTTGGATGCACTTGATATCTTTCTCTTTCCTGATTGGATAGAACTTTCGGAATTATGTTGAATAGTAATGGTGATAGTGGACATCCTTGTCTGCTTCTAGTTCTAATTGGAAAATCTTTCAGTTTTACAATCTTCAGTATGATACTGGCTGTGGGATTTGTCAGAGAAACATAATTCTCTGTGTAAAGATCCTTCACCAGAGGATGAGAGGTCTTCAGTTTAATTAATGTGTAATATATGCCACTTTTCTTAAGTTGTAAAATTAAGTAAAGTAAAAGTTGTAAAGTTGTAAAGATCCTTCACCAAAGGAAGAGAGGTCTTCAGTTTAATTAATGTGTAATCTATGCCACTTTACTTAAGTGTTTTTTATTAGAAAAAGATGCTGAATTTTGTCAAATGCTTTTTCTTTATCTATTGAGAGGATCATATGGTATTTGTTTTTGCTTTTGTTCTTGTGTTGATTACATTTATAGATTTATGTATGTTAAACCTAACTTGCATCCCCAAGATACAGCCTACTAGTTTGTGATGTAAATTTTTTTTAATATGTAGCTGTAGTCTTTTTTTTAGGATTTTACTGAGTATTTTTGGCTTGATATTCATTAATAAAATTGGTCTGTCATTCTCTTCTTTAGTTGGGTCCTTAACTGATTTTGGTTTCAAGTAGATTTTGTTTCATATGTGTTGGGGAAGCTTCATTCTTTGTAAATATTATGAAATAGGTTCTACAGTACAGGTACAAATGCATCTTCAAAGGTTTGATGGAATTCTGGTGGAAGGCCATCTGGTTCAGGGCTCTTTTTATTGGGAACTCTTTATTGATTGTTCAACATTGGTGCTTGATGTCATTCTGTTCAAGAGATCTATTTATTCCTGGTTGAGTCTAGGGAGGTTTTTGTGATTGCACTTATAGGTCTATTTCCTCCACATAGCCAAATTTCTGGGCATAGCATTTTTTTGTAGTAATCAGAGTGATCTTTAGTGATCTTTTGTATCTTTGTGGTTTTTGTTGTTATTCCCCCTTTTTCATTTCTGATTGAGGTTATAAGAGATTTTACTTTTTTATTTTTAGTTAATCTGTCGAAAGGGTATTTTTTAAAATATCTTTTTAAGGAACCCACCTTTTGTTTCATTAATTTTCTGATTGATTCTTTTGTTTTAAATTTTGTTTTTGCCTAATTTAATATTGGTTATTTATTTTATTCTGCCATGCTTATGATTGGATTGCTCTTCTTTTTCCATTTCCTTGAAATGATTCCTTAGGTTGTGATGTCTTTTCTTTCTGTTTTTTTGAATATAGGCCTCCAATGTGATAAATTTCTCCCTTAGGGCTGCTTTTACAGTATCCCACATGTTTTGGTTGTGTGTGGCTTTATTTTTATCATGTTAGAAGAATCTAATAATTTTCTTTTTTATATACTTCTTGACCTAACTGTCATTCTGCATAAGGTAGTTTGTTTTTTATGCTTTTGTGTGTGGATGAACATTTTTATTGGAATTAAATCCATCTGTATTCCTTTGAGGTCTGAAAAGCTACAAGATATAATTTCAATTCTTTTAATTTTGTTGAGTTTTGATTTGTGTCTGAAAATATGATCAATTTTGCAGTATGAGCCATGGGCTGATCAGAATATAAATTCATTAGCTTCGGGATAGTGTATCCTGTATGTTTATTATGCCCAATGGTTATTGGGTTGTATTTGAGTCCCGTGTTTCTTTGCTTAGTTTCTATTTAGAGGATCTCTTCAGTTCTGTGAAAAGGGTGTTAAAGTTCCCTGCTTTTATTGTATTGTAGGACATCATATTGTTCAGACCAATTAGGACTTGTTTCATAAATCTGAGAACACTGAAGTTGGGTGCATATATATTTATAATTACAATGTCCTCTTGTTTTATTGTTCCCTTGATGAGTACACAATGACCTCTTTGTCTTTCTTTGTTTAGTTAATTTAAATCCACTTGTATCTGAAAATAAGATGGCAACCTCTCCTTTCTTTTGATTTCCATTTGCCTCAAATATTGTTTTCCATCCTTTCACCCTTAGTCCTGTTTGTCCTTTGATCTGAGATGTATTTCCTGAAAACAGCATATAGATGCCTGGTGGTTTTTTATTCAATCAGCCAGCCTATTCTTCAGTGGGGAATTCAAGCAATCAGATTTATTGAGAGAACTGATAAGTGTGATGGAGTACTATTCATCCTATTTTGTTAAAATCTGTTGCTTAGTTTTTTTGTTTATTTGTTTGTTTTTATTAAATCATAGCTGTGTACATTAATGCAATCATGGGATACAATGTGCCGGTTTTACATACAATTTGAAATACTTTCATCAAACTGGTCAACATAGCCTTCACAGCATTTTCCTAGTTATTGTGTTAAGATATTTGTATTACTTACAAATATCTACATCTAGTAAATTTCACATGTACCCTTGTAAGATGCATCATAGGTGTGGTCCCACCAATTTCTCTCCCTCCACCCATCCTCCCCATTCCTCTCCCTTCCCTCTTCCCTTCTTTTTGGTCTATAATTGGGTTATAACTTGCATAAGAAAGCTATCAATTGGTTTTGTAGTAAGACTGAGTACATTAGATACTTTTTCTTCCATTCTTGAGATACTTTGCTAAGAAGAATATGTTCCAGCTCCATCCATGTAAACATGTAAGAGGTAACATCTTCATCTTTCTTTATCCTATGCATCATTGTGGAAGCTAGGTTTTGTCTTTTAGTTTGTGGGTGTTTAGTTTGCTGGTGGTCCATTATGTTGGTCAGTGTGGAGAATGGATCTGAGTATTTCCAGCAGAGCTGGTCTTCTTGATGCAAATTTCCTCAAGTTTTCATGTCACTGAAAGATTTCATTTTGCTATCAAATTGAACCTTAATTTAGCAGGATGCAGAATCTTGGTCTGAAAAAAAATTTTTTTTTTGAGAAGCTTAATGATAGATGTCCACTGTTTCCTGGTTTATAAAGTTTCAGCTGAAAAGTCCACTGTCACGCTTATAGATCTTCCTCTTTAGGTCAGTTTGTGCTTACTCCTGGATGCTTGCAAAATTTTCTTTCTCTTTCATTTTGACCTTGGCCATTTACATTACGATACATCTTGGAGATGTTCTGTTTGTGTTGAGACAAACTGAGGTTCAATATCCCTTAAAAGGAATGTGTCAAAATTTTTGGTGATGCTTAAGAAGTTTTTATTTAAGATATCTTCCAGTCTATCTTTCATTCTTTTGGGTCTTTCTTCTTTTTCTTCAGGTATATCTATAATTCATATGTTTGAATTCTTTATGAGGTCCCCTAATTGCCAAGGTGAATACTCTTTTAATCTCTTCATTTCTTCCTCCTCTTTATGTGTCTGAGTTAGCTCAAGACCCTTATCCTCTATCTCTGAGAGTCTTTCTTCACCATGGCCTGATCTGTTATTGATAGTTCCTACTGTATTTTTAAATTTCCTGAGTGAGTCCTTCAATTCCTTAGGCTCCAATATATCCTTTATAATTTCATCATGTCTTTCATTCGTTTATTGGGTTAGCTTTTGAATTTCCTTTTGGTGATTTTAGATTTTCCCCTCAGTTCCTTTCATTGTTTTGCCATCCATACTCTAAATTCCCTTTCTGTCATTTCCATATTTTCATTATAGGTGAGATCATTCTATCTCATCATCACTTGGGGGAGTTGATCTGTTCTGTTTTTCATATTGCCAGACATTTCTGGAGGTTCCTCCTTATGTGCATCTTCTTATATTAACTCCCTTCCCCTACTTTCATCTCTCACTTGCTCCTTCTCTTTAAATTTTCTGGTCTCTTAGCTTAGGTGTTGGAGTGGCCTTTTTGTATACAGCCAAAAAGAAGAAAATAGTCAAAAGTAAAAGAGATAAAATAAATAAATAGAAAATAGATAGGTAAAGGAAAAATAATGAGGAAAAAAAGGAGAGAAGAAGGATGGAAAGTGAAAGACAGGAGTAATGGTTTTATTTGGCAGGATGTTTTGCTCCATGGCCATAATTCCAAGACTCTGGGGTACTATTTTATGTGGTTCCATTGAGGCCAAGAGCTCCTTATTAGCCTGAGCAAAAGCAAGACTCCACCTCTACCAAATATAGAATAAAATTAGCAGTGTGGTATTGTTGGAATCTACCAGTAGAATCCTTCAAATGGCCAAAGCTATAAGGATGCCATAAAACAAGGATTCATTACCTTATGAACCAGAGCAATGTTATGTCACCCCAGCCCAGGCCTCAGAGTGAGTCTCTTTCCCATACATAGGATACAGAATGAAATAGAACAAAATAGATCAAATAATAATAATAAATACACATAAGGAAAATTTAAAATAAAATTATTTAAAATGTAAAAAAAATAATATCTTAGTTGTTGCTTGAGAAATTTATGAAGGAAAAATTAGAAAAGAAGAAAAATCTCTACAAAAGGAATGGAAAAAGCTGAGAAAAAATGAAAGAAAGGAAGAAAAAAGCAGAAAATTTTTTCTATTCCATTGAAAACATGGAATACTTGATACTGTAGACATTTAAAAAATAAAAATGCAAAAAGACAAAACTAACAAAAATCAAATTAAAAGCTTATAAAAATTAAAATAACCTTTATGTCTATATATATGCGATATATTGCCTGTACTCCTGGTGGTGCTCCAAGAAGATAGGCAAAAAAGATACATAATGTAATATATTGCCTGGACACCAGGTGATACTCTGCCCTTTAGATGTACAAAACACATAGGCTGATTCTCCTTTGTAAGATGGGGGCCAGAAGCCACTTTCTAGTTGCAAAGGAAACCCAGTCCCATTTTCATTATTTATTTTCTCTCAAGAAGGGCTTGGTTAGTTCGCTGGCATTCAATTCCCATAGGGTTTGAAGCCTGAAGCTCTTCCCAGACTTCTTAGGAAACGTGCCTTGACCTTCCAAACAGTGCCCCTTGGCCACAAAGGGGCTTTCCTGGAGGTGCTGGAGCTACCCAATTGACCCCAAGTTTGGCTGCCTAATCTCAGTATGCATGCCAGAGCCAGCACATGGTGTGACCCTGCACTGTGGCCCTCTGAGAGTGTGACCCTGCTATCACCCAACCTGATAGGAATTCCATTCTACCTTACTTGTCTTTACCCTTCCACCAGAGGGCCATCCAGCCTCTACATGCACCAGGCACTTGCCTTCTGTGACACTCTTCCACAGCTCATGATCTCTTTCTTGGCTCATGGAGTCCCCTGCTGTCTCATTGTACCACCAGAATAATTTTTCTGTGCAGGACACTCCAACCAGAGGTGGCTTAAGACTTCTTTTCCTGATCTCACCACTAGTGGTTGCTGAGGAGATGTCTATTCTGTCATCTTGCTCAACCCATTGAGAAAAGTTTCATTTTATTTCATGTTGGGGAACAGGACTCTGCTCTGTAACACTTATGCTTCCAAGATATTTGCTGGTATTAACAATGTACTTTTTGTTCATATTCGATAGGGTGCTTATGGCCCATTCCTGTGTTAACGCTAAACATTGTTTCCTTCTCCTGGGTTTATCCCCCTTATCATTGTGGGCCACCTAATCGTTAATGCAAGTACTTTTATAGTAAACCAAGTCATTATACAAATATATATCATTTTTTCTGGTGCTCAATAAATGAGAAGCTCTTAGGTTTGAGGGGTCATGAACTTTCTCTTTTCCTATCAGGAAGGAAATGTTTAGACCAGTACTTTGGCCAAATAGCCTGGGAAATTACCTAGGAACACCCAGATCTAACATATCTCCACAGATGTAGTATTTCTCCTTTCTTTCCTTTGTTCCTTTGGCAGATGGCTGAGCTCTAACAGATCCCAGCAGGTATAGCCTCTTCTTTTTTCCTCTTTCTTACTCATGTGTATGGCCAGGGTCATTACCTAAGAACATCTAGCTCTAACAGATCCCTGCTGGAAAAGTTTCTCTTTTTCCCCTCTTTTCTTTTAAGATGGTGCACAGGGATGAAAAATCCATCCTAACATACCTGTGGGGTGCATTATCTAAACCTGGGATATTTGACCCAAGCACTCTGGAGAAGAAATGTTTAATCTTCTGTACTACTGCCTAGGCATGGAACAACCTGAACAGTAAATAACAGTGGACACCACATGAAACTCTAAATCACTGCCCTCAATCTTACAATTTAACCTCTTTTCCTAAACAGAAAGAAAACAGGCCAAAATACTACATACACAAGCTGACTTTTATTTATGGGAAAATTCTCAGTGTTGAAAAGGGTTTTAGAGCCAAGAGATCTTCCTCAGATTTCCACTTGTTTCATGCTTCTCCCATACCCAGGGAAGTTTGAAATGTTCCCTACACGAGGAGAGGTGCAATATCTACCTCCACCAGGGAAAAGGAAGCTCAACTCCTATCCCTGGTAGAAGCAGTGGAGGAGTATTGACCAACCCTGGTCCATAACCCCTTTAGTTTAGTAGAGTTAAACAAATAAAACAGAATCTAGGGAGCTATACCAATCACCCTGGCAAGTATGTAGAGACATTTCATCATTTGTATCTAGCGTATGATGTGGCTTGGAAAGATGTACAAGTTATTATAGGCTAAGCTTTAAATGATTTTGAGAAATCCAGAGTGTTAATAGAGGTACAAAATTTTGCCAGCAGATTACACCTTTCACATATTAGATATCCAGTGAGTAAGACAGAAGTACTCACCACTGACCCAGGGTGGGGTAATTGATAATTCCTTAGAAGATAAGTGGGAGAAGGAATGCTTTCTAGTATGTGTCTAAGCTGTCCTCAAGGCCACCAAAAAAAAAAAAAAAAAAAAGGCAGTCAACTATTCCAAGATCTGCACCATAACCCAGGGACCTGAGGAAAACTCGAAAGCCTTTCTATATACATCACTCTTGATCTTAACTCCTAAGGGCCAGGGAAGGTTAATAAATAATTTCTTAACCCAAGCAGAAACATATATTAGGAAAATGTTCGAGAAGTTTGTCCAGGATCCTACCACCCCCCATTTATGACATGTTGGCTGCTGCTAACTCAGTTTTCTATAACAGAAATTCTGAGAAGAAAGAGCAGAGGAAGGAAGCTAAACATACACAGTTAATGACAACATTAACACCAACATCTGGATTAAGAGCCAAAGACCCACCGATGGAAGAGATCTCAATGTCCCCTCTCTTGACAGGAAGAGCATTAGGCTAAAGACTGCCCTGGCAATGATGCTATCCAAGACCCCTTGTTACTAGTGCCATCAAACAGATCACTTAATGACACTCTGTTATGTGGGACTGTCCCAGGAAGGGAGTCAGTCCCCAGACTGGATCATGGTATAGCAATGAAAGAGCCTACTCTCATCAGCCCCCTGGCAGATGACTACCACTGGACTGGAGCTAAGGGTAACCCTCCTTGTGACAGGTAGGCCAGGAAATTTTCTTCTGATACAGAGGTTGTTTACTCTGTCCTCATCTGCTTTGGAAAACTGAACACTCAATCCTTTATGGTCAGCAGAGTCTCCACAGTCCCTACCAAACAATTCTATACTCTTCCTTTGCATTATTCACTGGAGGACATGGTCTTTGAACATTAATTTTTGTTAATTCCTACTTATTCCTCTCAACATGCTTTGACACTACCTTTCTAAGATGCAAGTGTGGGTATCTTTTTGCCCTCAGGAAGAACCAAGCCATATAGGCCTCTTAACAGATTCAGTGATCTCAGGTCAAGATTGATAGGATTTGAAGGCAAATATACCTGTTGTGATTTGGTATACTGGTTCCCTGGACCATGCCAGAACATCCCAGCCTGTTAAGGTCCGCCTCAAACTGCAGCAGGCACAGCCATGAGTTAGACAATCTCCCTTGTGGCCCGAGACCTAAGCAGGTCTTGAGTCCCTTATAAGAAAATTCCTGGATTCAAATCTACTTGTTCTCCTTTAATATCCCTATTTTTCCTGTCTGAAAAAATGACTGTACTTACTGCTTGATGTAAAACTTAAGAGCAGTCAATGAGATGGTGGTGCCTTTAAACCCTGTGGTACCCAACCCTTATATATTACTAGGATACATTCCTCCAGAAACCACTTATTACAGTGTACTAGACTTAAGGGGTATCCTCTTTTGCACCACACTCCACCTTGACTGCTAAAATTTGTTTGCTTTTGAATCGACATCCCTATATAACACACCCCACCAGTTAACCAGGAGTGTGTTGCCAGGTTGGAATCCTGAGAAAACCCTCATCTTTATCAACAGGTCTTGGGGAAATATCTAGATAACCTCCAACTCTACCAGAGTGTGTTATTTCAACATGCCAATGACTTAATGATCTTCTCCCCAAGTTTTGAGGAGGCATGAGAACACGTCATTTAAGTCATGGGATTCCTTGCTGACAGAGGATAGAGAGCATCCCATCCCAAAACCCAACTGGTTCAACCTAAGGTGACCTATGTTGGGTTTGCTTTTACTTTAGGAAAATTAGATCTATCCCTGGAGCACACATAGACCATAGCTTATCTACTTGACCCCACTACTTGGCTCTTTAGGTACCTCTTCCTTGGGCTTATGGGGTTTTGCCAAATTTAGATACCAAATTACGGGCTTCTGGATAAGCCCTTCTATAAAAGCCTAAAAGGAAACATCAATAAGGAATGTATGATATTGGGACCTGAGCAAAATTAGACTGTTCAGGTGTTAAGAAAAACTTTGCTCTAAGTCCCAGCCCTGGTATTACCACATCCACAGGGAACCTGTTTTTATATGTTCATGAGAGACAGGGAATAGTTCTGGGGGTGTTAGTTAACACAGCCTTTGGGCCACAGTTACAAAGCGTGGCCTATTTATCAAAGGCCACCATAATTTACTGTACCCCACAGCTGCAGGCTGGCCTGCCTATTTGAGGGTAATAGCAGCCACATATCTTTACTCTTACCAGAGGCTGCAAATTCATTATGGGCATATAATTTACTGTTAGAACATTCCATCAGGCCTCCAAACTCCTCCAGCGAGGGGTGACAAAATGGATCTTAGAGAATTGCTTATTAAAATTTCAGGATATATTTATATAAACATATATTCTAACTTTAAGATTAAAACCTGCCCAAGATTTAATACAGCCACTATTATTCAGGAAGAGAGAATAGGGAACCAAGCAGGCTAATGTATTATTGTGAGGAAATTTGCTCCACCACTAAATTCCCCTAGGAATATCTATCCTCAGTTTCCATCCCTAAAGCCCATTAGTGGTTTACTGATGGCAACAGTTTTGGTGAAGTTGGAGAACACCATGCAGGCTACACAATAGTGGCCAAGAGTGTAGAAGTGGTGGAGGTTTTACCACCAAATACATCTATCAATTAGACAAACTCATAGCCCTAACCCAAGCTCCCCAGTTAGCTAAAGTCAAGAGACTGACCATCTATATAGATTCTAAATATGCTTACTTGGTGTTACATGCCCATGCATCAATTTGGAGAGAGCAATGATTCCTTACAAGCCAAGGAATGCCAATTAAGTATGGGGAAAAGATTTGTGTGTTTTTGGAAGCCATTTAGGAGTTAACTGAGGTGGCAACCAGCCTTTATAAGGGACATCAGAAGGGAACTTATAGCTCAAGGACGTTGGTTGCAGATGTGGCTGCAAAATGGGCAGCCTTGGGTGAAGTTTTCTCACCTAGTTGGATCCGTAATTCCTCCTAATCCCACTTTCCCTATTCCAGTTTATTTCACAGCAACAATCTACCACGTGCCTTCACAGAAACACTAGAAAATATAACATCAATTAATGTGGGAGTTGAATTACAGCAGCATTTAATTTTTAAAAATGCTACAATTATTTTAGTGTAAAAAAATATACTTGAGGCTCAGAGCCTGTGGCACAAGTGGCTAAGGTGCCAGCCACATACACCTAAGGTGGCGGGTTCGAATCCAGCCCGGCCTGCCAAACAACAATGACGGCTGCAACCAAAAAATAGGCAGGCGTTGTGGCGGACGCCTGTGGTCCCAGCTACTTGGGAGGCTGAGGCAAGAGACTCGCTTGAGCCCAGGAGTTGGAGGTTGCTGTGAGCTGTGATCCCATAGCACTCTACCCAAGGGGACAGCTTGAGGCTCTGTCTCAAAAAAAAGAAAAAGTATACTTGGAATGTAAGTATAAATCCCCCCAAACAATCCATCTCTTTTTCTATTTAAACCTGCATAGAAATAAGTAATCCATTATAACTTTGGAATACTCTTTTTATCAGAGTAATATCTTTTTTTTCTTTTTCCCAGCAGCCCCAGTGAGAGCAAAACCTTCCAACTTTCAGGAGCATCACTTCTGCCCCAGAGTAATATCTTACAGTGTTAGTGATTTCTGCTATTAATCCTGTGGTATTTATTTAGGCTCTTTTTTTTTTTTTGTAAATTAAATATTGTACTTTGTCTGTGATCCTAGCACTTTAGGAAGCCAATCTCCTGAGCTCAGGAGTTTGAGACAAGCCTGAGCAAAATGAGACTGCATCTCTAAAAAGTAGCCAGACATTGTGGCAAGCACATATATTCTCAGCTACTTGGGAGGATGAGGCAAGAGTCTGGCTTGTGCCCAAGAGTTTGAGGTTGCTGTGAACTATGATGGCACAACACTCTACCAAGGGCAACAAAGTGAGACTCTGTCACAAAAATAAATAAATATTTCACTTACTGCACTTGTAAAATCATTTAGTATAAACTCTGGTATTTTCTAAGGCATTTTAACAAATGTTTTCTGCATTCATTACATTGGTAGGTTTTCTGTCCAATCCAAATTCTCTTACATTGAATAAAATTTGAGCAACTGTTGGAGGATTCCCTTCTAGTATGTAGTATCCTGTGTACAACAATATTGGTGATATAAGTAAAGGTATTATACCACTGTTTATATTTGTAATGTTTTGTTTGCTATGTAAATACTCTGATGCACTCTAAACCTTTTACTTTATGAAATGTATTTCAACAATTGTCACATTTGCATTGCTTTTATCCAATAAGAACTCTATGATGTCAAAGTAACAGTTATTAAATGGCTTGCCACATTCTTTACATTTGTAGAATTTTCTTCATGTATAAATTCTTTTATGTATGGTAAAGAAATAGCACTGACTAAAGGTTTTCCCACATTTTTTACATTTGTAGGATTTTCCTCCAGTGTGAATTCTCTTATAAGTTTAGTTAAGTGTGGGTGCTTCCCAAAGGCTTTGCCACATTATTCATATTTGTGGTGTTTCTCTCTAGTATGCATTCTCTCATGTTTACTAAGGCTTGAGCAGATATAAAGGCTTTGCCCCATTTCCCATATTTGTATGGTTTTTCTCATGTGAATTCTCTTATGTCTACTAAGGCTTGAGCAAGATGTAAAAGCATCACCACATTCTTCACATGTTGAAGGATTTTCTCTAGAGTACAGTCTCGTATGTTCAGTGAGATATGACTTCTTTTTAAAGGCTTTATTGAATTTTTTACATCTGTAGGGTTTTTCTCCTGTATGAATTATCTTATGTATAGTAAGGTTTTAACACTGGTTAAAAGCTTTCCCACATTTTTCATATTTGTATGGTTTCTCTGTGATGTGAATTATTTTATGTGTTCTAAGGCTTGAGGAAGATACAAAAGCATCACCACATTCCTCACATGTGTAGGGTTTATCCCCAAGATGCATTCTTTTCTAACCAGTGAGTTGTGACTTTCGTTTAAATACTTTATGTCATTTTTCACATTTGTAGGGTTTTTCTCCACTATGAATGATCTTATGTTTACTTAGGCTTGAGTGAATATTTCACAGCTTTGCCACATTCTTCACATATGCAGTGTCTCTCTCTATTATGAATTATTTTTATGCTTCATAAGAACTGAGCACACATTAAAGGCTTTGTCACATTCTTTACATTTGTAAGGTTTCTCTTCAGTATGCATTCTCTTTTGTATACTTAGGTTCGAGTAACATTTAAGGGCATTGCCACATTCTTCACATTTGTAGGATTTCTCTTCAGTATGCTTTCTCATATGGTTAGTAAGGGTTGAGAACTTGTTAAAAACTTTGATGCATTCTTCCCATTTATAGAGTTTCTCTCCAATATGAATTCTTGTATGTTCAATGAATACTATTTAAAGGCTATGACATATTCTTTACATTTGTATGATTTATCTTCAATGTTATTTCTTTTATGCTCACTAGAAAGCTGAGCAAGATTTAAAGACTTTAGCACATTATTTATGTTTTTAATATATTATATACAGTAAGATATAAACATTAGTTAAAGGTTTTCCACATTCTTTACATTTGAAAGATTTTTCTACAGTAAGTTTTTATATTATGTCAATTTAAATTTAACAGTTTTCTAAAGATATTCAGACATTTATTACATTGGAAGATTTTGCAGTGGTTATATAATAAACATTGGTTAAATCCATCATAACAACTTTTCTGCTTTTCACATTCCATGACACTTTTCCAGTCTCTCCTTATGGTTATATTCTCAAGACTACACGTTTTATAATTTCTCAGTATCACTTCTTGGAATGAATCTTTTTATGCCCTCTCTTGCAAATGATCTTAAATGTAAAAGAAGACATAGCCAGGGAAACCAGGTTTCTGTAGATCTCTAACATCATATTTCTATACAAATTCAGCTGAGCAGGGTCCAAGCATTCCAGCTCTTCCTGAGAGAATTGTATGGCCATATGCCTGATTGCTAATAGCATCATTTCCTAAGTACTGGGGGCATCCTGGTGCCTTCCCTATGGATCTCAATGTACCTGCAGGTCACAGGGAGACAGAGGCTGTCTCCCTGTGGCAGAGACATGAGAGCCCTCCCAGAGTAAAAACATTAGAGATGGAACCCCATAAAGCTCAATTTTATTTGAGTGTTTTTGAAATGCTGTATGGCTGATCTTTTTATCTGATCATGTCATACCTTTTTTTTCAGATTAATATGAGGGTACAAATGATTAGGTTACATTGTTTCCATTTGTAATATAAAGTTGACTTTTCTGCCCTTCATGCATGGTTTGTGCTGTATACTCTTATTTTGTGTGCATTAAGTGAGAGCTTACCAATTCCCTTCCCTCTTATCTTTTCCCCTTTCCCTTTTCCCCTCTCTTGAATATACTTGTGTTTTTCTCTCATATGTGTGTGGTTGTTTTTCTATTGGCTTTATATTAGTATTAAGCACATTGGATACTTGCTTTTCCATTCTTGTGATACTTTCCTAAGAAGAATGTGCTTTAACTCCATCCAGGTAAATGTAAAAGATGTAAAGTCTCCATCTTTTTATGGCTGAATAGTATTCCATGGTATGCATATAACACAATTTATTAATCCATTCAGGGGTTAATGAAAAGTTGGATTGCTTCCACATTTTGGCAATTGTGAATTGAGCTACAATAAACATTCTAGTGCAAATGTCCTTATGATAAAGTATTATTTTTGGTGAGATAGTAGCAAGATGGTGGCCAAATAACAGCTTCCTTACAACTGGGTGCACTGTGATTGGGGAAAGAAGATTCCAGGCATCTCTGGCTAGTAGAATCTGCCCAGAAACATCCCTTTGGGGACACAGTGAAACAGTGAAAGACTTCTGGACCCCATGAGGAGGACAAAAGCAGTGGAGAACAGGCAATTGGTAGTATGTTTGGTGGGAGGCCACCCACAGCTGTAGCTATAGCAACAGTAAGATTACAAGAAGGAAAGGACTTACCTGTGGGCTGTTTTGATATTTTTGGACTTGAGAACTCTGTTGTGCTACCTTGGGGGAACTTGGGTGTGAGTGCAAATGACTTTAAGCATTGTCTAGGGCCCGAGACTGAGCCACTGAGCCAGAACAGAGCCAATATTCTTCAGTTGTGGGCCTCCAGCACAACCATAGTGGAGAACTGCCCCTGCAGGCCCCTCCCTCGGGGTCATAGAGCATGGGCAGCCATTGTGGGACAACTGTGCCTGCAGGCAATGCCCTCAGGGTCACAGTGCTAGGATCATGTCACAAGACCCTCGGCCAGTAATCTAGTGTCTAAGCAGCCCAAAGGAAGGGACTTAGATGCGGAGATTTCAGTGTGTGGCAGATTATAGCCTTGGCCATAAGGGGCATAGAGTGAGATCAGTTTTGGCACACTGGATAAGTTGGCAGCCTCTTCAGGAGAGAACCCAGTGATAAGTGCTTTCCTGGGAAAGCTTCTGCTTAGCCAAGGTTAAAGGCTTAAAGTGTCTTTTAAGGAAACTGTGGAGAGAGATTTAGGCTCTCAACCTTGTGGGTTTGAGAAATCAACAGAGGCCTCTAGTCTCCATCTCATAAAGCTGTGTAATCATTGTGATTAATATCTCATACCCCCAGAAGATCACTGATTGCCCAGATAATATTCAGCAAGAGATATCTATATATATATATATATATATATATATATATATATATATATATACAGATTAGTTGTTGGTTTTGACTTTTTTCTTTCTTTTTTTTTCAACATTTTCCCTCTAGATTTTTCTGTTTTTGTTTCCTTTTTTACTCTTTTCATTTTCTTTCTTTTCTTTCCTCATTTTTCCAGTTTAAATACAATCTTCCATTGCTGTCTTCTTTAACAATTATAACTTCACTTTTACTAATTTTTCTGCCCCTATTATTTGCTTTTTTCCATTTGTAATGTAAAGTTGACCTTTCTGCCAAAAATTGAAATTTAGACTTTTGACTAAAGTCAAATTTTAGTCAAAAATTTTCCTCTCTAATTGGTGGAGGTGGGGTACTGTGTCTGAACATGCTGGCAAAGAACTGCTCACCTCAAGGACACCACCCAATGCAGCACCCCCAGATGTTTGGTTTTATTTTTTAAGGTTGGGACAAAGTAGCCTACTGTACACCTATATTACTCCTGTCTCCCTCTTTCTGTGCCTCTTTTTTTTTTTTGTCAATATTCCTTTTACTCACTCCCTTTCCCTTCTATTTTTTTCTTTTTTTCTTTATTTTCTTTGTTTAAAAACTTTTTTCCCTTATTGCTCTTCAATATTCTCATCCTTCTGGTCCTGCAACAAAAGAACTCATCAAAACCTTAGTATAGTGGCATAGTAAATTAAAAGGAGAAAGTGAAATGAAAATTAGGGCAAAAAAAACAGATAAAAGAATACACTCATGAAGAAGAATCATGAAGAAAAATCCTGGCAACATTAAAAACCGGTCCAGAACAACACCTCCCCCTCCCGTCAACTGGGCCATGAGGTAGCTACTGTAGAGGTTTCCACCTATAAAGGAATGTGAGAAATGATGGAGAATTTAAAATACAGATGATGAAAACAATGAAGGAAATTGCTAAGAAAGCAGAAAATAACCAAAAACAATGAAAGAAATTCCTGAGAAAGTGGAAAATAACCAAAAGGAAATCCAAAAGCAGAATCAAATAAGAGATGAATGCTATAAAGAATATAAGAAACATATATCAGAGTTGACGGAATTAAGGAGTCAATTAAGAAACTTAAAGATGCAATAGAAAGTATCAACAACAGATTAGATCATACTGAAGAAACAATCTCAAAGGTAGAGAACAAAGCTCTTGAGCTAACTCAGATAGTTAAAGAGGCAGAAAAGAAGAGAGAGAAGGCAGAACATTCACTGACAGAATTATGGGACTTTACGAAGCATTCAAACATATGAATTATAGGTATCACAGATGGGGAAGAAGAATGTTCTAGAGGAATGGAAGCCACTCTATAGAACATTATAAATGAAAATTTCCCAAATATCACCAAAGATTCTGACACACTCTTTTCAGAGGGTTATCAGACCCCAGGTTTCCTCAACTCACATAGAGCTCCTCCAAGACACTTTGTGATGAACCTGTCCAAAGTCCAGACAAAATAAAAGACTTCGAAAGCTGCCAGGATTAAGCTCCAATTGATCCTGCCAGGATTAAGCAAACCCATAAGGGTGACTGCAGACTTCTCTAAACAAAATTTTTCAAGCCAGAAGACAATGGTCATCTACCCTTAATCTACTTATGCAGAACAATTTCTAGCCCAAAATTCTATATCCCACTCAGCTAAGCTTTAAAATTGATGAAGAAATCAAATATTTTATTGATATCTAAAAATGGAGGAAATTTGCCACAACAAGACCAGCTCTATAGGAAATACTTCAACCTGTTCTACACATTGATCATCACAATGCACCACCAGCAAAGGAAGCACCCAGAAATTAAAGGACAGAATCTAGCTTCCACAACAATGCAAAAAACAAAACTAAGCAGTAAATTTTCACAAAATAAGATGAATGGAACGCTAGCACACTTATCAATTATCTGAATAAATGTTAATGTCTTGAATTTCCCATAAAGAGGCATAGACTGGATGATTGGATAAAAAAACACAAGCCATCCATTTTCTGTTTGCAGGAAATACACCTAGCCTCAAAAGACAAATTAAAACTCAGAGTTAAGGGTTGGAAGACAATTTCTCAGGCAAACAGATTCCAGAATAAAAGAGGGAATGCAGTCTTATTGTCAGATACATGTGGATTTAAAGCAACTAAAGTCAAAAA